>JAJONR010000627.1:0-123371 GCA_029582245.1 Solanum etuberosum | reverse complement strand
GAACAGCCATGACCGGTTGAAAGGTTGCAAACTTTCATAAATGGTCGTATGGTTTCTGAAAGGTTGCAACCTTTCGGAAACAGTTCCTCTTGCCTATAAATACCAGTGATTCTTTAGACTTTTTACTTACGAAAATTTCTGATTTCTCCTTCTTCTTCTGCACAATTTTTTCTTCGTGTACTTTACTGTCGTTGAGTGGTTCGCTGACACCAGCGTTTTGGGTATCAATACACTGGTGATTGAGATCATTCTATCCTGGGAGGACATATTCCAAATCAAACCTCGGATACTAGAGGGAAATAATTTTCTTAAGGGGACACTGTGCATTCAGTGGGCTTGATCTTCTTTTCGTTTTATTTTTCCAGATTCTGGTATGTTGTTTCCGATTTTAGTTTTTGTGAATTAATTTCTGTTCTTCTGTTTTTCACTGGTTCAGCAAACTTTGGTAACTTCGTGTTTCTGCAAAGTTTGTTGCAATCAATAGTATTGTTTTTAAACACAGATTGGGCAACAGTACTTTGTTCAAGACACTTGGCATTGTACATGAAAGTAGTTGTCCACACACTCCACAACAGAATGGAATAGTGGAAAGAAAACACAGACATATTTTTGAAGTAGCAAGGGCATTGAGGTTTCAAGGTGCTATCCCTATCAAGTTTTGGGGAGAATGTGTGTTAGCTGTTGTTTATTTGATTAACAGGTTGCCAATTGAGGTGTTAAAAGGCAAATCTCCTTATGAGCAGTTTAATGGTCACAAAGCTAAGCTTGAACACCTCAGAACAATAGGATGCCTATGTTATGCAACCAAGATGGTTAAGCCTAACAAATTTTCTCCTGGAGCTGAAGTATGTGTCTTGAAGGGATACACTGCAACTCAAAAAGGTTATCTTCTATACAGCATGTCCCAAAAGAAGTTCATAGTGAACAGGGATGTTGTATTTAGAGAAGATGTATTTCCTTTTCACCAGAAGGCTAATGCACAGCAGCATATGCAGCCAGTGTTCCCAGAAGGTGTTTCTCATAATGATGCTGTTGTGCCTGAAGACAATGAGGACATGCATGACATTAGAGAAGACACACTCCTGGTAGATAACTTGACAAGAAAAGATGGAAATCCTTGTGAGGAGGATAACAGTACCGATACAGTCAATGAAGGTGTCAATGATGCTCATGAAAGGGTTGATAATGCTCTTGAAAGGACATAGGTTATAAGTGACATTGCAACAACAGAAGCCCAAGGGCCTAGACATACTTCTAGGACCTCTCATCCTCCCATATGGATGAAAGATTATGTCACTCATGGGTCTAAATCACATCCTTATTCCCAAAGCAATTATGTATCCTATAGTGGAGTGTCTTCTCAATACAGAGCTTATTTGTCCAAGTTTTCTACAGAAGTTGAGCCCAGGAACTATGAAGAAGCAGTAAAGTACACAAGATGGGTGACTGCTATGCAACAGGAGATTCGGGCATTGGAGGAAAATGGAACCTGGGAGCTTGTCAACTTGCCAGCAGGAAAGGCACTTATAGGGTGCAAATGGGTATTCAAAATCAAGTATAAAGTTGATGGTGCAATTGATAGGTTTAAGGCCAGGTTAGTTACAAAAGGTTACAGCCAGACTGAGGGAATTGACTACCAAGAGACCTTTTCACCTGTGGTGAAAATGGTGACTGTGTGGTCAATTATAGCATTGGCTGCTGCTCAGAATTGGAAGATCTTTCAAATGGATGTTTTTAATGCTTTTCTCCAAAGAGATTTGGTTGAAGAAGTATATATGGACCTACCTAAAGGGTTATGTAGGCAGAAGAAGGGGATGAATGAACATCTTATTTGTAAGCTTGTTAAGTCACTCTATGGACTTAAACAAGCATCAAGGCAATGGAATGCTAAATTGACTGAAGCTTTTTCAAACTCTGGATACACACAAAGCCATCTTGATTATTCTCTTTTTACTAAGAGAGGGGGATCTAGATTGGTAGTAATATTGGTGTATGTTGATGACCTGTTAATTACATGTAATGATGCTGGATTGATAGAGGAGACTAAAAATGTGTTGCACCATCATTTCAAGATTAAGGACCTAGGGGAACTCAAGTATTTTCTGAGAATTGAGTTCATGAGGTCTATAAAGGGTATTGTGATGAACCAAAGGAAATATGCTCTGTTGATAGTTTAAGCAGGGTTGGGAAATGCCAATCCAAGTGCAACACCATTGGAGTGCAACATGAAGTTAACAACTGCAGAATCTGATCATAATATTCACACTAATGATGCTTTGTATGAAGATATTTCCAGATACCAAAGACTTATTAGCAAACTGCTCTACCTTACCAACACAAGGCCTGATATAGCCTTTGCAGTCCAATCTTTGAGCCAGTTTATGCAGCAACCAAAAGTGTCACACTGGAATGCTGCCTTGAGAGTGATCAAGTACATTAAGATGGAGCCTTGGAAGGGAATATTAATGATTTCTGATCATAATCCACACCTGACAGGACACTGTGATGCAGACTGGGCTGCATGTCCAAGCACAAGAAGGTCTGTCACTGCATTTGTGTTAAAGTTTGGTAAATCACTTATTTCTTGGAGCTCAGCTGAAGATGAGTACAGGAGTTTGGCCAGTAGTAGTATGGGTTGATGACTTATTCAAGGAGTTAGGAGTACAATTGGTTGAACCAGCTTCTATATATTGTGATAGCAAGGCGGCTATACAAATCGTTGTTAACCCTGTGTTTAATGAGCGCACTAAGCATATCGAAATTGACTGTCATTTCATTCGAGAGAAGATACAAAAGGGCCTTATTAAAACCATGTACATCAACACTAAAGATTAGCAAGCTGGCCTACTTACCAAAGCTTTGGGAAGGACACAACATGAGTTCTTGTTAGGCAAGCTTGGAGTATTGAATCTATTCAATACATCCAGCTTGAGGGGGAGTATTGGAATTGGTTAGCTGTTTGGTTAATTGAAGTTAGTTAGCAAAGATTTAGCTTAGCAGATTAATTAATTAGTATGTTAATCCGTCAGTTAGAGAGTTAGTCAGTCTGTTAGCCAATTGGCATGTAAAGGTAGTTAGTAGATGAGTTGTATATATACACGAGAATAGTGACTCAGTTTGTGTGAATGAAATCTTTTCTTCTTCTTCTCCATTAATCTAGTGCAGAATTGAACACATGTGATAATCATGTTTAGTACATGTGAGTTAAATGGGTGGTTCAACATGTCTACTATTATTTGTGGGTCATTCACTTGAGAACTCTGAAAGATGGAGAGAGTCCCCGGTGCGGTGATTATGGGAACCGATGAAACTCACACATGATCATCCCTTAGATTACAAAGATCCATATTGTTGTATCCACGGTCTATCTGCCCAACTTATTGTCGACAATTCCAATAGATTACAAAGTTGTCACATTTTAAGGATCTCGGCAATTTTAAATTGCTATCATCTTGTAAGCTCATCATCATCATGAAATTTTGCTGAAAATCTAATTATATGGCAAAGAATTTTTCAAAATTGGTCTCTAGTTCTGTTCTAGTCATATATTGTTGTCTTCAATTTGTCATGATGACAAGTTTGAAAAAATCTACATGGATCCATCAAGACCAGGAGATTTATCAAAGCATAGCTCTTTGAGGGATTTTACAACGTTTACTCTACTAACTTCTTGTACCAATTGCCTTTTGTGAGATAAGGACCATATATCCCAGCTGACAATGGTAATATCAATCAATACTAGAATTTTTTGTTGACTATGATAATATCAATACAGTATTAATACTTGGGATTCTATTCTTTGTTTGCTTTATCATTATACTTAAAAAAATGGAACAACTTTGTGGAAAAAATTCAGAGCATGCATTCTTGTATTTTGATAACTAGTTGTCTCTCTCCACGAATTATCTGGAGTTAAAACATATCAACATTAAGTTGAGCTTGTCATATCGATCATGCAACTACTCTTTCATTTCATCAATTCTTTTTTTTCTTTTCTTTTTTAAATACTACTATTAAGTTTTCTTTTCATTGTAGTGACTTGATGTTCATTAGTCTTGAGTTTCCTCCAAATTTGAAGAAAAATTCTTGTGTCAAGAGTTAACTATATTGTCTAAAAGGTCCTGGGAGTATATTTGATCTTCCAATTATAGGGGAATGATCAAATACATCGGGACAGAGATGACGTGCTTCCAAACTAGTTTATTACATGATGTTAGTGAAAAATTACAATATAACAAAATTACAAGAGTACAATTGAAAATAAAATGAAGAAAATAAATCTCTTAAGGCTGAGGCGCGGATATCTCGCTCTATTTAAGGAGATTCAAGCCAACTGCAACAAATGTTTTTCACCGGTCCAGCAGTAGTCCTTCTTGACTTGTCCCCTCCAGGATACAACAACCTAATCACAAAATATAACTCAATAACTCTGGACAAGAGTTGAGTCCAAAGATCCACAAAAAGAACACATCCCTTCAACTAATAAGAACTCTCTTTTTAGACTAACTTTTTCCTCTCTATATTTTTATTGTGTGTATAAACCAAATGAAGACCACCACTATTTATAGTTGAGAAAGTCTTCCTAGCAAGGAATATGAAGATAATGGTGTAGTAAATAGTGAAGATAAATGACCTAGAGGTTACATAGGTTACAAAGAATAAAGGAGGAATTAAGAGTAAGAAGTAAATGGGATAAGAGGCTAACAGCCACCAACGGCTTGAACCTGCTGCAATTGCACCAAGGAATTAGTAACATATGCAATTACTCTATGGAGTAATGCACAACTTAATGGTTCAAATGGCAGCAAGAGAATTGCCATTAACTCTCAATATGCAGTAACAAATGAAAGCCAACCAAATGCATGCAACGGTAGGAATGAAACTGCCCACTAACTGCTGAAACAATCAGCTTTCTTCTAACTCCAAAATAAAGCAAATTAATATATTAAAATATTAATATTAAAATGCTAACAAACCAAAAATCCCCCACTCATTTTAATATTAGATAAGAGAGTCTATCAGCTGAAGGAAGACTACTATGCATAATGAAGGTGTGCTCTGCATTGAACCTCCACTTGGTGAAACAATAACTTTTACTCCAGAGTCGTAGTGGTCTCAGACTTGAACTATGACTGCTTAAGGGAAATAAAATATCACTGTCCACACATAATAGTCAAGGTGTTGACATGAGCTTTAAAAGTCAGCACGTTACGGCTATGTGCTATCCCGGTTTCATGAGTGCTTTTGAGAATAAGCCCAATTCTCATAGGAAGCGACTTATTTCCACACTTACATATGTGATATCTGTCGAGAGTACTCTTGTAAGTTTAACACTCCACCCATACGGGCTACAAATTTTCATTAATTGTAAACTCAACCTTCACAAATTACTACAGGAAACAATGCACCCACATCATAGGGAGGAAATACAAAATAGTGCATTTTTCACAACAAGTCATCATATGATTAGTTTTTCCCTTTGAACTTGGTTATAGGATCTCTAGTCCCCAGGTTGAGTTTCCTCATATATGACTCAAGAATTTATAGGCTTCAATCCCATCCCCCTCGATGTGCTCCAGACCTTTTCTCTTGTTAAGGCCTTAGTAAGAGGATCTGCAAGATTATCACAAGATTTGACATAATCAACATTAATGGTACCATTTGTCAAATACGATCTTACATTACTGTGTTTCATCCTTATAGGTCTGGATTTACCGTTGTAATAACAGTTTTGAACTTTACCAATCACAGCGGTTCTATCACAATGAATTAAAATAGGAGGAATAATTTTTCAAAATAAGGTATTTGAAATAATAAATCTATTAACCAATTCGCTTCCTCACTAGCTGAAGCTAAAGCAATTAGTTCAGCCTCCATGGTAGAGTTAGCAATTATTGTTTGCTTTTTTGATTTCCAAAATATAGCACCACCACCCAAAGTAAAGATATAATCAGTGGTAGAACATGAATCACTTGATAAAGTGTTCCAATCTGCATCACAAAAGCCTTCAAGTACAACAAAATATTTTTTATAGAACAAACCACAATTTTTTGTTCCAATTAAATATCTCATAACTCTTGTTATAGCATGCCAATGTTCACTACCTGGCTTGCTTGTAAACCTGCCAAGTACTCTTATTGCATATGCAATATTAGGCCTAGTGCAATCAGTCACATATCTCAAACTTCCGATTATGCTAGCATATTCCTTTTGATTTATTACATCATTTTCACTTTCAACAGGAAATAAGTGAACACTTGAATCAAAAAGAGTTACAACATGCTTGCAATCATGAAAGTTATATTTTTTCAAAATTTTCTCAACATAATGTGACTGGTCAAGAAAAATTCCATCACATGTTCTTGTTATTTTTATTCCAAGAATAAAATTTATCTCACCAAGATCTTTCATATCAAAATGGCTTCTAAGAATATTTTTAGCTTCATCAACAACATTCGTGTTAGAGCCAAAGATCAATAAATAATCAACATATAGGCAAATAATCACATGTGAATTATTCCAAGACTTATGATATATGCACTTATCACACTCATTTGTTTTAAAACCATTTTCAATCATGCAGGAATCAAACTTTTCATGCCATTGCTTTGTTGTCTGTTTCAAGCCATATAGGGATTTAGTAAGTTTACATACTTTGCTTTTTTGGCCTGCTTCAACAAACACTCGGGTTGATCCATGTAAATTTCCTCATTTAGGTCTCCATTTAAAAAAGCAGTTTTTACATCTATTTGATGAATTTGCAAATCAAAACTTGCAGCCATAGCAATTAAAAGTCTTCTGGATGTAATTCTTGTTACCGGAGAAAAAGTATCAAAAAATTCTAGGCCTTCTAGTTGTTTAAAACCTTTTGCAACTAGTCTAGCCTTATATTTATCAATAAATCCATCCGGTTTCAACTTTTTTCGTAAGACCCATTTGCAACCAATTGTTTTACAACCCGGTGGTAAATCAACTAACTTCCAAGTTTTATTAGAAATCAGTGATTCCATTTCATCAATTACAGCCTCTTTCCAAAAAATAGAATCATGTGAAGATAATGCTTCTTTCAAAGTGAGAGGGTCATCTCCAACATTAAACACATAAAAATCAAGACCAAAATCTTTTTCTACTCTAGCTCTTTTACTTCTTCTTAACTCAAAATCATTAACTTCTTTATTTTTTAAAGTAGAAGTAGAAGAACTAGGTAGTGACAAAATATTTTGTTCAATCCTTTGACCCCCACTATTTTTATAATCAAAAGAAAATTTATTCTCATGAAAAATAGCATCACCCGATTCTATCACAATATTATCTTCAAGATTAAAAAATCTACAGGCTGTACTATTTGAAGCATAACCAAGAAAAGCACAAGTAGTAACTTTCTTATCCAATTTTGTAATCTTGGGATCCATTAGCCTCACAAAGGCTAGACAACCTCAAACTCTTAGATATCTCAAACTTGGCTTGTAACCTTTCCACAATTCAAAAGGTGTCAATTTTAACTTTTTATGAGGCACACGATTCAACACATAACAAGCAATTAAAATAGCTTCACCCCATAAATTTAAAGGTGCATGTGACTCAATAAGCATGACATTAGTCAATTCAACCAAAGTTCTATTTTTTCTTTCCGCTACACCATTAGATGAAGGAGAATAAGGAGTAGCAGTTTCATGAATTATTCTCAATGATCTAACAAAAGAATTAAACTCATTTGACTCATATTCACGGCCTCTATCACTTCTAATTCTTTTTATTTTTCTTCCAAACTGATTTTCAACCTCATGGAGATAAGTTTTAAAATTTTCAAAAGCATCACTTTTATTTTTCATTAAGTAAACATACGTAAACTTAGAAAAATCATCATTGAAAGTGATAAAATATCTATTACCTCCACGAGTTAAAATTCCACCAAGTTCACAAATATAAGTATGAACTAATTCTAACAAATCATTTTTTCTTTCAACTTGAAAATGAGGTCTTTTAGTAATTTTAGCTTTACTACAAGCCTCACACTTTTCAAAATTCTTTTTAACCATTGGGATTAATCCTAAACTACTCATGATTCCAACATAACGATCATTAATATGACATAAACGAGCATGCCAAAAATTGGTAGAAGAAAGCATATAAACAGAAGTAGAAACTTTATTCATCTCAACATTCAGCTTAAACATCCCATCACAAGCATACTCCTTTCCCACAAAAATATCCTTCTTCACAATTACACATTGATCAGATTCAATAATCTGTTTAAATTCTGCTTTATTAAGAAGAAAACTAGACATCAAATTTTTCCTCATAGAAGGAGTATAAAGTACATTTTTCAAAGTTAATACCCTTCCAGAAGTAAAACACAATTCGACATCTCCCGTTCCAAGCACTTGAGTTGTGTGAGAATCACCAAGCATGATGGTTTTGTGCTCCTCAAAAGAAGTATATTTTTTAAACCAATCTTTATCATAACAGACATGACGGTTTGCACCAAAATCAGCCCACCATCCATCAACACTCTCAATCATATTTATGTCGGTAATTACCGCCACAAAAGGTTCTTCGGTAACGTTTGTCTGAGGGTTAGGACCACGTTTCTAGAATCTGCAAAATCGAGAAATATGCCCACTCTTGCCACAAACAAAGCACGGTCCCTTATCTTGAACTTGTTGATTTTGTGCGTGGTTATTTTAATCATTATTTTTCTTGGGAGGTCTACCATTATTTTTCTTGAATTTTTTCTTCTTATGCTTCAAAGAAGTATTTTTGTGAGTTTCAGGAGTAGAATTATTTGAAGTAATTAAATTTACCTTCGTTGTGATGTTGCTCTCTTCTATTTGTAAAAGTGCATCTTGGCCCCTTGCCTCTTCTTCCATACGAATTTTCATTATCAAGATTTCAAGAGAGGTTTCCTTTTGTTTGTGGCGCATAGTTTTTTGAAATTCCTTCCAAGAAGGTAGAAGTTTATCTACTATATCACAAACAATAAGGTTGTCTCCAATTTTTACCTCATCGGACCTGAGCTCTCCAACAATCATTATAAAGTCTTGAGCTTGGTCTACCACTGATTTGTTGTCCACCATTTGGAAACGAAAAAATCTACTAGCCGCATATTTTTTCGCTCCAGCCTCTTCGGTATCATACTTACTCTGCAATGCTTTCTAAATTTTCTTTGCACTAGAGTAAGTTCTATCATAATAATCATAAAAATTATCAGATAGACAATTAAGAATATAATATGGACACTTATAAGAATCACCATCGTACTTTTTCACTTTCTCTAGATGAGAAATAGTTTAATCATCATTCATAGAGGTAAATTTAACACATGGTGAAACATTGAGAAGACTTAAGTAGAAAAATACTTTACCCTTCCATCTCTTGAAATGGTTACCATTGAACCAAAATGGCTTGTTAAGGTCTCCCATCTTGACTTCCGCGATTTTTTCAATTGTAGCCATGGTGAATCTCCTTAAAATTGTTAGTGAAAAATTACAATATAACAGAATTACAAGATTACAATTGAAAATAAAATGAAGAAAATAAATCTCTTCAGGCTGAGGCGCGGATATCTCGCTATCTTTAAGGAGATTCAAGCCCACTGCAACAAATATTTTTTACCGGTCCAGCAGTAGTCCTTCCTGACTTGTCCCCTCCAGGATACAACAGCCTAATCACAAAATATAACTCAACAACTCTGGACAAGAGTTGAGTCCAAAGCTCCACAAAAATAACACCTCCCTTCAACTAATAAGAACTCTCTTTTTAGACTAACTTTTTCCTCTCTATATTTTTCTTGTGTGTATAAACCAAATGAAGACCACCACTATTTATAGTTGAGAAAGTCTTCCTAGCAATGAATAGGAAGATAATTGTGTAGTAAAGAGTGAAGATAAATGGCCTAAAGGTTACAATAGGTTACAAAGAATAAATGAAGAATTAAGAGTAAGAAGTAAATGGGATAAGAGGCTAACAGCCACCAACGGCTTGAACCTGCTACAATTGCACCAAGGAATTAGTAACATATGCAATTACTCTATGGAGTAATGCACAACTTAATGGTCCAAATGGTAGCAAGAGAATTGCCATTAACTCCAAATATGCAGTAACAGATGAAAGTCAACCAAATGCATGCAACGGTAGGAATGAAACTGCCCACTAACTACTGAAACAATCCGCATTCTTCTAACTCCAAAATAAAGCAAATTAATATATTAAAATATTAATATTAAAATGCTAACAAACCAACACATGAACCAAACAGATTTACCAAAAGCACATTCTAAAGGCTAAATATACTATATGTGGCATGTCTTATATATCCAAGAGTATTTGTAGACAAGTAAATTTTTATCCAACCTGATGTTTTACGCAAGTTTTAGAGCCTGTTTGGCATTGCTGCTAAAAATTGTGTATTTTTAGAAGCGTTTAAAATAAATGTCCGAAAAATAAAATCAAAATTTTATTTTTTTCGTAAATGTCCGAAAAATATAAAAATCAAGAAAAATATTTTAAAGAATATCGAAAACACCTAAAAAAAAATTCCGCTTGCGTCAATGACTTTATAATATCAAATATAATGGTTTTAAAAAAAAATCAAAATTTTGTTTTTTTTCATAAATATCTAAAAAATATAAAAATCAAGAAAAATATATAAAAAATACAAAAACACCTCAGAAATTTTTTTGACTTGCACCAATGACTTTAAAAAATCGAAAAATAATGATTTAAAAAAAATCAAAATTTATTTTTTTGGTAAATATTCGAAAAAAATAATTTTTTTATTTTTTTCGTAAATGACCGAAAAATATCAAAAAAAATTTCGTAAATGTCCGAAAAATATTAAAATCATGAAAAATATCAAAAACACCTAAAAAAACATTTCTTGCGTTTGACTTTAAAATATCAAAAATAATGGTTTTAAAAAAAATCAAAATTTTATTTTTTTCGTAAATGTCCGAAAAAATAGACTCACGACGCGCTGTAGTCACGACACAAAGAGAGTTGAATTTCAACCACCACTTGTCGCGACGTTTGTCGACGTAGACTCGCATTTAGGCCAGCCGCGCGCTTCAAGGTGCACGGAAGGATAGCTTCCACCCCGCGCAATACCTTGCGAGGCAACGCAATGCGTGACGCTCAAAAATGTCGAAAATAATGGTTTTAACAAAATGCAAAATTTTATTTTTTTCCTTAAATGTCCAAAAAATAAATAATCAAGAAAGATATAAAAATACCTCAAAAAAATATTTGGCTTGCACCACTAACTTTAAAATATCAAAAATAATGATTTAAAAAAATCATTTTATTTTGAACGTAAATGCCCAAAAAATATAAAGATCAAGAAAAATATAAAAACACTTTATTTTTTCCTAACTTGCACCAATGACTTTAAAATATCTAAAATAATGATTTTCAAGAGAAAAATTGATATTTTATTTTTTTTCGTAAATATCCGAAAAATAAAAAAAAATACAAAACCACCTCAAAAAAAATTCGACTTAAACCAATGACTTTAAAATATCGAAAATAATGATTTTCAAGAAAAAAATTGAATAATTTTTTTTTGGAAATGACCGAAAAATATAAAAATATAAAAAAAATACAAAAACACCTCAATTTTTTTTTTGACTTGCATCAATGACTTTAAAATATCGAATATAATGATTTTCAAATAGAAAATCAAAATTTTATTTTTTTCATAAATGACCAAAAAATATAAAAATCAATAAAAATATAAAAAAAAAATACAAAAACACATCAAAAAAAATTTCGACTTGCACCAATGACTTTAAACTATCGAAAATAATGATTTTCAAAAAAATAATCAAAATTTTATTATTTTTCGTAAATGAACGAAAAATATAAAAATCAACAAAAATATAAAAAAAAATTCGACTTGCACCAATGACTTTAAAACATCAAAAATAATGATTTTCGAAAAAAAAAATCAAAATTCTATTTTTTTCGTAAATGACCGAAAAATATAAAAATCAACAAATATATAAAAACAAAATACAAAAACACCTTAATTTTTTTTTTGACTTGCACCAATGACTCTAAAATATCGAAAATAATGATTTTTTTAAAAAATAGAATATTTTTTTTCATAAATGACCGAAAAATATAAAAATCAACAAATATATAAAAAAAAAATACAAAAACATCTCAAAAAATATTTCGACCTAAACCAATGACTTTAAAATATCAAAAATATTGATTTTCAAAATAAAAAATAAAAAATTTGTTTATTCATAAATGATTGAAAAATATAAAAATCAACAAATATATAAAAAAAAAATACAAAAACACCTCAAAAATAAATTTCTTAAACCAATTACTTTCAACTATCGAAAATAGTGATTTGAAAAAAAAAATATCAATTTTTTTTTTTTCGTAAATGACCGAAAAATATCAAATTTTTTTGGTAAATGTCTGAAATAAATTAAAATCATGAAAAATATCAAAAACACCTAAAAAAAATTTGCTTGCATCTATGACATAAAAAAATCGAAAATAATGTTTTAAAAAAAATTAAAATTTTATTTTTTATGTAAATGTCCGAAAAAATGGTCTCACGACGGGTTGTAGCCGCGACAACAAAGAGAATTGAGTTTCAACCACCATTTGCCATGACATTTGTCGACGTAGACTCACACTTAGGCCAGTCGCGCGCTCAGGGTGCACAGAAGGCCAGCTTCCACCCCGGGCAACACCTTGTGAGGGGTAAGGCGATGCGTGACGCTCAAAAATGTCGAAAATAATGGTTTTAAGAAAAATGCAAAATTTTATTTTTTTCCTTAAATGTCCAAAAAATAAATTAATCAAGAAAAATATAAAAACGCCTCAAAAAATATTTGGCTTGCACCACTGACTTTAAAATATGTAAAATAATGGTTTTAAAAAACATTAATTTTTTTTAACGTAAATGCCCGAAAAATATAAAAATCAAGAAAAATATAAAAAACACTTCAATTATTTGCTAACTTGCACCACTGACTTTAGAATATCTAAAATAATGGTTTTCAAGGAAAAAAATTATTTTTTTTCGTAAATATCCGAAAAATATAAAAATCAAGAAAAATATATATATAAAAAAAATACAAAAACACCTCAATTTTTTTTTAACTTGCACCAATGACTTTAAAATATCCAAAATAATAATTTTCAAGAAAAAAATTGAAGTTTTTTTTTTTCCGTAAATGATCGAAAAATATAAAAATCAACAAAAATATAAAAACACCTAAAAAAAATTCGACTTGAACCAATGACTTTAAAATATCGAAAATAATGATTTTCAAGAAAAAAACTGAAGTTTTATTTTTTTTCCGTAAATGACCGAAAAATATAAAAAAATACAAAAACACCTCAAATTTTTTTTGACTTGTACCAATGACTTATAAATATCCGAAATAATTGTTTTCAAGAAAAAAATCAAAACCTTATTTTTTTTCCGTAAATATCCGAAAAAATACAAAATAAAGAAAAATACATCAAAAATATAAAAAACACCTCAAAAAAAATTCGACTTGCCCCAATGCCTTTAAAATATCGAAACGAAAAAAAGTTTAAAATTTTACTTTTTTTCGTAACTGTCAGAAAAAAATTAAAAATTTTATTTTTCTTCGTAAATGTCAGAAAAATATAAAAATATATATAAAAACACTTCAAAACTTTTTTTGACTTGCACCAATGACTTTGAAATATCCAAAATAATATTTTTCTAAGAAAAAAATCAAAACCTTATTTTTTCATTAATATCCGAAAAAATATGAAATCAAGAAAAATACATAAAAAAACAAAAAAAAACACCTCATAAAAATTTTGACTTGCACCAATGACTTTAGAATATCGAAACGAAAAAAGATCAAAATTTTACATTTTTCGTAACTGTCCGAAAAAAATCAAATTTTTTTCGTAAATGTCCGAAAAATATAAAAATTAAGAAAAATATAAATGAAATTTAAAAAAACTTCTTTTTTTTTTACTTGCACCAATGACTTTAAATATATCAAAAATAATGGTTTTCAAGAAAAAAAATCAAAACCTTATTTTTTTTCGTAAATATCCGAAAAATATATAATCAAGAAAAATACATAAAAAGGAAAAAAACACCTTAAAAAAATTTCGACTTGCACCAATGACTTTAAAATATCGAAAAGAAAAAAAAGATCAAAATTTTACTTTTTTTCGTTACTTTCCGAAATAAATCAATTTTTTTATTTTTCTTCATAAATGTCCGAAAAATATAAAGAAAATATAAAAACATTTCAAAAAATTTTGACTTGCAAGAATGACTTTAAAATATCCAAAATAATGGTTTTCAAGAAAACAATCAAAACCTTATTTTTTCATAAATATCCGAAAACTATTAAATCAAGAGAAATACAAAAAAATACAAAAACCATCTCAAAAAAATTTCGACTTGCACCAATGAGTTTAAAATATCGAAAATAATGATTTTAAAAAAAAATCATAATTTTATTTTTTTCATAAATGACCAAAGAATATAAAAATCAACAAATATATAAAAAAACATAATACAAAAAATCTCAAAAAAAAAATTTGACTTAAACCAATGACTTTAAAATATCGAAAATACTGATTTTCAAAAATTAAATCAAATTTTTTTTTTGTAACTGACCTAAAAATATAAAAATCAACATTTATATAAAAAAAAAATTATTTTTCTTTGTAAATGTCCGAAAAATATAAAAATCAAGAAAAATATAAAGAAAATATAAAAACACTTCAATTTTTTTTTTTGACTTGCATCATTGACTTTAATTTATCCAAAATAATGGTTTTCAAGAAAAAAAATCAAAACCCTATTAAATACCCGAAAAACTATAAAATCAATAAAAATACATAAAAAAATCAAAAAAAATATTTTTATTAGTAAATATCCGAAAAATATAAAAATCAACAAAAATATAAAGAAAATATATAAACACCTACAATTTTTTTTGACTTGCACCAATGACTTTAAAATATCCACAATAATAGTTTTCAAGAAAAAAAATCAAAACCTTATTTTTTCCATAAATATCTGAAAATAATAAAATCAAGAAAATACATAAAAAATAAAAAAAGCACCTCAAAAAAATTTCGACTTGCATCATTGAGTTTAAAATATTGAAACAAAAAAAATATCAAAACGAAAAAAATATCAAAATTTTACTTTTTTTCGTAATTGTCCGAAAAAAATCAAAATTTTTATTTTTCTTCATAAATGTCCGAAAAATATAAAAATCAAGTAAAATATAAAGAAAATATAAAAACACTTCATTTTTTTTTTACTTGCATCAATGACTTTAAAATAACAAAAATAATGGTTTTCTAGAAAAAAAAATCAAAACCTTATTAAATACCCAAAAATATTAAATCAAGAAAAATACATAAAGAATATAAAAACCATCTTAAAAAAAAATTCGACTTGCACCAATGACTTTAGAATATAGAAACGAAAAAAGATCAAAATTTTACTTTTTTTCGTAATTGTTCGAAAAAAATCAAAAAATTTATTTTTCTTCGTAAATGTTCGAAAAATATAAAAATCAAGAAGATATAAAAACACTTCAATTTTTTTTTACTTGCACTAATGACTTTAAAATATCCAAAATAATGATTTTCAAGAAAAAAAAAATCAAAACCTTATTTTTTTTCCCCATAAATATCCGAAAAATACCTAAAAAATACATAAAGCACCTCAACAAAATTTTGACTTGCACCAATGACTTTAGAATATCAGTACGAAAAAAGATCAAAATTTTACTTTTTTTTCGTAATTGTTTGAACAAAATCAAAATCTTTATTTTTCTGCGTAACTGTCCGGAAAATATAAAAATCAATTGGCTTTCACCAATGACTTTAAAATATCCAAAATAATGATTTTCAAGAAAAAAATCAAAACCTTATTTTTATTTCATAAATATTGGAAAAAATATAAAATCGAGAAAAATACATAAAATATACAAAAAAACACCTCAATTTTTTTTTGAATTGCTCCAATGACTTTAGAATATCGAAACGAAAAAAAGATCAAAATTTTACTTTATTTCGTAGCTGTCGAAAAAAAATCAAAAAAATTATTTTTCTTCGTAAATGTCCGAAAAATAAAAAAATCAAGAAAATATAAAAACACTTCAATTTTTTTTTGACTTACACCAATGACTTTAAAATAACCAAAATAATGGTTTTCAAGAAAAAATTAAAATATTTTTTTTTTCGTGAATATCCGAAAAAATATACATCAAGAAAAATATATAAAAAATACAAAAAATGCCTCAAAAATTACGACTTGAACCAATGACTTTAGAATATCGAAACGAAAAAAAGATCAAAATTTTGCTTTTTTTCTTAACTGTCCAAGAAAAATCAAAAAATTTATTCTTCTTCGTAAATGTCCGAAAAATATAGAAATCAAGAAAAATATAGAGAAAATATAAAAACGCTTAATTTTTTTTTAACTTGCATCAATGACTTTAAAATATCTAAAATAATGGTTTTCAAGAAAAAAATCAAAACCTTATTTTTTCCGTAAATATCAGAAAAAATATAAAATAAAAAAAATACATAAAAAATAGCAAACTCACCTCAAAAAGATTTTGATTTGAACCAATGACTTTAGAATATCGAAACGAAAAAAAGATCAAAATTTTACTTTTTTGGTAACTGTCCAAAAAAAATCAAAAAATTTATTTTTCTTCGTAAGTGTTCGAAAACTATAAGAATCAATAAAAATATAAAAAAAAACAAAAACACCTCAAAAAAATGTTTGACTTTCACGAATGACTTTAAAATATAAAAAAAATGATTTTCGAAAAAAAATTTGATTTTTTTTTTCATAAATGACCGAAAAATATAAAAATCAACAATTTTTTTTTAAAAAAAATACAGAAACACCTCAAAAAAATTTCGACTTGCACCAACGAATTTAAAAAATCGAAAATAATGATTTTCAAGAAAAAAATTGAAGTTTTATTTTTTTCGTAAATGACCGAAAAATTTAAAAGTAAAAAAATATAAAATAATTACAAAAGCACCTCAAAAAAAATTTGATTTGCACCAATGACTTTAAAATCAACAAAAATATAAAAAAAAATACAAAAATACCTCAAAAAAAATTTCGACTTGCAACAATGCTTTAAAATATCGAAAGTAATGATTTTAAAAAAAATCAAAATTTTACTTTTTCATAAATGACCGAAAAATAAAAAAAATCAACAAAAATATAAAATAATACAAAAGCACCTCAAAAAAAAATTCAACTTGCACCAATGACTTTAAAATATCGAAAATAATGGTTTTCGAAAAAATAAATCAAAATTTTATTTTTTTCGTAAATGACCGAAAATCAACAAAAATTTAAAAAATAAAAATACAAAACCACCTCAAAAAATATTTTGACTTGCACCAATGACTTTAAAATATCGAAAATAATGATTTTTAAAAAAATTAATTTTTTTTTCATAAATGACCGAAAAATATAAAAAGCAACAAATATATAAAAAAACATAATACAAAAAACCTCAAAAAAAAAATTCGACTTAAACCAATGACTTTAAAATATCAAAAATAATTATTTTCAAAAAATAAATCAAAATTTTATTTTTTCGTTAATGACCGAAAAATATAAAAATCAACAAATATATAAAAAAATCAAAAATAAATTCGACATAAACCAATGACTTTAAAATATCAAAAATAATGATTTCAAAAAAAAAAATCAATTTTTTTATTTTTTTCGTTAATGACCGAAAAATATAAAAATCAGCAAAAATATTTAAAAGAATACGAAAACACCTCAAAAAAATTTCGACTTGCACCAATGACTTTAATATATCGAAAATAATGATTTAAAAAAAAATCAATTTTTTTTTCGTAAATGACCGAAAAATATAAAAAAAATACAAACCACCTCAAAAAAAATTTCGACTTGCACCAATGAGTTTAAAACATCAAAAATAATGGTTTAAAAAAAATAAAAATTTTATTTTTTTCGTAAATGACCAAAAAATATAAAAATCAACAAAAATATATATATAAAAAAATACAAAAACACCTCAATTTTTTTTTTGACTTGCACCAATGACTTTAAAATATCGAAAATAATGATTATAAAAAAATTCAAAATTTATTTTTTTGACCGAAAAATATAAAAATCAACATATATATAAAAAATAAAAATAAAAAGTTCTACTTAAACCAATGACTTTAAAATATCGAAAATAAGGATTATAAAAAAAAATCAAAATTTTATTTTTTTCGTAAATGACCGAAAAATATCAATTTTTTTTCATAAATGTCCGAAAAATATAAAAATCATGAAATATATCAAAAACACCTAAATGCTTGCGTCTATGACTTTAAAATATCGAAATATATGGTTTTAAAAAAATTTAAAATTTATTTTTTCGTAAATGTCCAAAAAAATGGACTCACGACGGGGTGTAGCCGCGACAACAAAGAGAGTTGAGTTTCAACTACCACTTGCCGCGATGTTTGTCGACGTAGACTCATATTTAGGCCAGCCACCCGCTCAGGGCGTACGGAAGGCCAACTTCCACCCCGCGCAACACCTTGAGGGCGACGCGATGTGTGACGCTAAAAAATAATGGTTTTAACAAAATGCATAATTTAATTTTTTCCTTATATGATACTATTGTGCCTGCCACTACAGCAGAGGCACAATCTCCCCCCTCCTCTTCCACTAGTCATGCTGCCAGCTCTTCACGAGCCACTACCCCTTCGGGTTCTATTCTTGTACCTCTGGACCGAGTCCAGAAATTAGAGACCCAGATGGCCACACTGTTGCAGCACATGAGACCATGGATGCAGTGGTCCGTGGAAAAGTCTGAGGCTCGTATCGAGAGGATGATGGGCGCGAAGATTCAGGCGGTCCACAAGCGGTAAGATGCATTCGAGCTTCGAGTACTGGAGAGGCCTGGGCCCCACTATTGATGTTACTATTTCCCGACGGAGTTGACTAAGCTCCGGTCTGATGTTGATGCCCTCGTTGCTCCTGCCGAGGCTGTCCCCAAGCCCACACCTGAGGATGAGGCGGATGACATGGTGATGACTACACTCTTTGGCAATACTATGCCACCACCCGACCCTTCCCGTGCGTCTTGGAAGCGCATCCGCTCTTCTGAGCATACTCCAGATGCTGATGAGGCCCGACGAGCTAGGAAGAGAGAGAGGCAGCAGGTCGAGGCACCCAGAGACGGTCTCTTTTCGAGGAGGAGTTGCGACTGCGGAGAGCCCGTGAGATGGCAGTTGCGGGTGCATCAGTTTCGAGGAGCACTACTAATGGTGTTCCCACTGTTGATGAGGGAGCTACTGAGGGCGTCACTATTGCTGATCCAACGGGTTCGGGGAAACCAGACCCACCCGTTTCTTGATGGGTCTTTGGCGCTTATGTGCCACAGGTTTGCTTCACCCTTTGTCTTATATTTCTTTTTTTCATTGAGGGAAATTGCACCATTTTTGTGTAGGGTTGGGGTAAATGGGTTGTGAGCGGTAGGGTGAAGTCTGACTAACCCAACTCATAACCCTCATTTGGGGTTTTCTTGCCTGTGTTCTTTTCCCCCAAGGGATTGTTTTACATTTATGTTGAACCGAAATGTTTAGGATTGTATAAGTGTAGAAGTAAGCTAAAAGATGAAAGCATGATTGCATAAGAGCATAAAAATTGATACATGTACGAAACTTTGAACTTTGCTATATCTGTAGACTTAATGAGTTGAATGTGCTGGATCTTTATGTGACATGATAGGAATCGGTATGATAACATGGCTTAAGCTAGAACTTGAACTAGATGCTTCAATGATTCAGTAATGAAACAATGTGCCAAGTGTGTGTGAGGTGATTTTGTATATTTATGCGGTGTGTGCCAATCTAGAATTTGCCTCGTTGGTCCTGCTAAGATAATCTAGGCTAGAAATAGGGAAATGATCATAGGCCCTTGTTGATATAAGTTCACTTAAGCCTAAAAGAATCCAACCAAAAGAAATAAATGCTCCATTCAATCCAAATGTTTGAGCCTAATGAATACCACTTCCTTTAATATACCTAACTCACCTTTCCTAAAAATCTGTTTTGGCTCTGGTCCCTCCTTGGACATTGTGCACCTTAACTTAGGCCAAAAGCCTAAGTTGAGGGTGGCTAATTCAGTAGTTACCTTCATCTCGGCCCTGGTCCGACCTATGACATCGTGCACCTGAACTCATGTAAAATACATAAGTTGAGGGTGGCTATGAAAAAGGAAACTGAAATAAAAGGGTATGGAAAGAGTTGTGTGTAGAAGAAGAAAAAGATAGTAAAAGGTGTGACTAAATTCAAAAGAAACAAAAGAGAGACAATGATGCTGAATGAAAAAGAAAGAAGAAGTAAGAGAAAAAGAAAAGCGAAAAAAAAGAATAATGAAAAAGTTAAAGTCACATCTGTGCTGAAATAAGCCAAGGAAAAAGAGCAGAAAACAAAATGATGTCAGAATTTGTTGAGCAAAGAGGTAACTAGCCAATGTAATGTCAAGGAGGGCAGAAAAGTCACTAAAAATACCCAAATGTATCCTACTTGACCCTGAGCCTACGTTACAAGCTAAGAAAGCCCTATAGTGATCCTAGTGACCAGTCTGGAAAGTCTATGCATCGAAAATAAGGGCAAGCCTATGGTATTGAGCACTAACTGTATTTGAATTCACTTTTGAGCGTGAGTGTTTACTGAATCCTTAAGCTTAAATATCAGATTTTGTGTGAAAAAGGATTTCTTTGTGGTAAGGGCACTAGTTACATTGTTGGAAAGTTGGTATCTTGGTGATTGTTGAAAAGTGCATGTGGTGATATCTATTGGTCTGTCTATGTCATGTTTTGATCCGCATGAGTTAGATTATTGAGTCTAAATGAAAAGATTTGCACTAAGTGAAAGAGTTGATTGAGAAAACCATGTGATTGCTTGAGTTTGTATGTTTGCTTCTACATGAGTGTCGTTTAGAGTTTTTAGTGTGTCGCTTGAGGACTAAAAACAACTTTAAGTTGAGGGTGTTGATATACCGTGACTTTACAGTATTTTTGATGCATTTCACTTGGAGTTTGTGTGAGTCTTGGGCATTTTGTTATTAGATATGATGGTGTTTGATCTCATTTTGCAGGAAATCGGTTTGAAGCAGTTTCCGTTGAAGATAGCTGAAACAACAGGAGTTTGGCGACCTACGAGCTCACCCAGGAACCATCACTCAGTTGACGAGCCGTAGGGGGAAGCCGTGGGTCAGTGGTTCAAGGAAGTCTGACCTAAGTGTGGAACCACGGAGGTGACCTACGCCCCGTAGCTTGAGTGACGGAGTGTCGACGGGAGCCGTCGTTTGATTCAGAAAGTTGAGTTCCAGTACTTGAACCACGGATGTGCAGAACAGATCGTGAGTGGACCTACGAACCGTAGGTGGAAACCGTCGATGAGAAGATCAAGAATTTTTGCCAACTGCTGAACCACTGAGGTGACCCACGGACCGTTGGCTGATCCACGGTCCGTCGTTGGCCACCGTAGGTCGAAAATTGCCAAAATTGATTTTTCTTTATTTTCGTTTCCTACTTGGTTTAGGATTTAAGTACTATATATATAAGTTGTAATTTACGTTTTTAAGGGTTAGACCTTTTTGGAGACTATTGTTTTTAAGCGGTGGGAATTATTTTGTAAACTTTTTAGCAATTTAATTCTTGAAGCTTGTTTATGCAATTTGCTTTTGATTTTCAATTCAAGATTTCGGTATTCATCTACTTTGATTGTAAGTTCACGATTCTTCTTATTAACAACAATATGAGTTGTGAATTCTCAAGCATGAGTAGCTAAATTCACAACTAGGGTTGTGTGAACCATGAGCAATTAACAAAGTATGACTAATAAATAAGTAATTCTAGAATAGTGTTTATGCATGTATTGTTAATCCTTTCGGTTAGAATACTTTTTAACGATGGCCAATGTTAGAACCCGGCTCGTTCCTACTTTCCGGACCAAGGAGGTAATGAATGAGAAAAGGATTAAACAACAGAGATTTAGTTAAGTTTAGCTGCTATCTAATAGCCTGACCTTAATCAATTTATGCGAGGGCTAAGACCTTAATCAATTGACGCGAGGGCTAATATGGGGATAAATGTAAGGGTTAGTAAAGCACACACCCATAGACGGACCAAGTTGCGTGGTGAAATTCCCTACTTGGAGGACCAATCACTTAGGGATACCCAACTTATCAACCTTGCATGTCAAACACTAGGATAAAGTTACTATTATTAGGAATACCGCATTAAGAGCTTGTGGGGAACACATATGCCCTAGTTTTCATCTCATATTGATATTCAATTTGCAAATCCTGCTTACTTGTTACTTAGTGATACAAATCAGCAAAACTGTTATTTTATTTGCAACCCCCCCCCCCCCACTTGTTGCTTTTCTCGAAAATAGTTTGACTAAACGTAGATAATTGTAAGTTAGCTTAACTCTAAACCATATTTCTCGTGGGATCGACCCTAACCTCAAAGTTAGATTTTTTAATTGACAACGACCGCTTATACTTCTTTCGGGAGGTGTAATTTGGGCGTATCAATCCATAACCTCTTGGTTGCAAAATAACCTGTCCAACCGTTTGAATATACACTCCCCTTCAATTCTTTCATTCCATCTAGTGAAATCGCTTCCCAAAATTTGAACACCACTAGGGCACACTTGTTAATGCAACTCACAAATTCCATTGCTTCCGCATTCATGAATAGTAGCCCCCCTTGTTTCTCCTCTCCCCCTAGTATCAAATTAAACTCTCCACCAATTATCCATGATTAGTGATTTCCCTCTGATATCCTTTAGTTCCTCTCATAGCTCAAGTCTTTCCACTGCATTACATCTAGCATACGCAGACGTAATCATAAATGTTGAGTTGAAAAGAATCTGAAATAGAATAGACTGAATACAATAACTCTAGCTGAGTGTCTATGAAGCCTCTACTAATACTGATTATAGTTAGAGGGACATGACCCCCCTTACCTTAATCAATACATGTGAATAGAAATAACACATTTGAACTACAAGCTGACTTGAGCGCTCGAAATAAAATAAATCATCACCTTCTGAACGAAAGCTGCGACCCAAATAACCAGGATCCCGATTGTAAGAACCTGAATCTACATCTCATAAAAAATGTAGGCACAAGAGGTTTGCGAACCAGTACTTTGAATGTACTGAGTATGAGATGTATATATATATATATATATAAATATATATATATATATATATGATGATGAATTTAAACGTGATATGCAAGACCAAGTAAAACATGATAAAAACCATTATAAAGAAATCATAAAATCATATATGAGGTCTATGCATATTTTAAAACCATTTGAGAAGCTTTCATAAAACCTTTGAAGAAAACACAGTTCTTTAATGGGATATTTACCAATAACCGACACAGACCATGTGAGCTATAACATGGAATTCAGTGTCTGCCCCACACCGAAAAGGGGTTTCCTTACTTGCCAAGGCAAGAACCATAGATCTGAGCTAAAGCAGATCCACTAGCTAATGTCTATCTGAGACAATCATCCTATGATGACACATAGTTTATGGGACATGGGTAATCGCCGCTAGTCTACTCGGTGCTAAGTAAAATCTCAATGGAATAAAAATAATCATAACCATAATCATAGAAAAATAATTGGAAAGACAACAATTAAGACTACCAACCCAATCATAAGTTCATATTAGAATAGCTCCTTTAAAAACCATGATTCATACATATGTGAGGAAACCTTTCACAATCATGATTTCATAAGTATGTGAGAAAACTTTTCACGTTACCTTCATTTGTATGAAAACCTTTCACAAATCACTGACACTTACTTTAAAGCATCCTTAAATAAAAAATTCATCTTATTCAATAATGCAATTGAAGTAAAATATACTTTCTTGAAATTCTTCTTAGCTCATATACTTTAAATTAAAGATAATTATACTTTCTTGAAATACTTCTTGAAAATAATGTACATTTAAACATAATATACTTTCTTGAACTCTTTCTTGAAAGATTTCTTTAAAATCTTGAACATAGTTTAATTGTGAAATTAATGCATATGAAATACTACGACATGATTTTTAAATAACTTCATTTAGAAAGGGATCCATGTGGTATAAGAGCATGAATCATGTATCAAAAATTATTAATGACATGAAGTACCATAATTTTGATGATAAAAATCAAGAATTAATGATAAGAGATAAAGAAAATTCAAAATCATAGAATCTTGGGTGAAAATCCTAACTTTAATCTTGAAAACATATATTGTAGGAGTAGAGCATGAGGAAGGATAAATTTCCTCTACTTTAATAATCATACATACCTTAAACGCTCCATGAATCTTGAAGAAGAACCCTAATTTGAAGAAGAACGATCAAGAAATCCTTTCTTGAAATTTTTGAATTAGTGTCTTGAAAATTCTATGGCAAAGAGTTTAGATTTATATAATTGACTCATGATTATAAGAAGGAATTTGAATTGAAAATATTGAAATCTTTGGAAAATAATTTACCTTGAAGAAGAATCTTGATAAAATATTTGAAAGAATCTTGCTTGGAAGTCTTATGCTTTGATCTTTCTTAGAATTTTATTTTAGGGTTTGAGAGAAGAGGAGAAGGAATTAAAAAGATTGAAATAGGATTGTTAGGGATTTATAAGAGTTAAGAAATCCATTTTTAAGGTTTTCCTTGTGGTATAAGGAGAAGAAAGTTACCTTATTTACAATTTTCCCGCGGCCAAAATTTAACTACACTACATTATTTAGTGAAATGATCATAACTCTTTACTCCAAACTCGAAACGATGCAAACTTGGTGGCGATGGAAAGAAGACTCAAAGAAATTTAATATGATAGGTTATGGGTCACGTAACTCTTCATATTCTAAGCGATATGGTCATTTGAATTTGACCAAAGTAAAATCTTATATCGAAATTCAACCGATAAGGAAACTTTCAACTCAACTTTGTGTTATAGGATTATTATTACCTTAATTTATCTCCAAATATCCTCCCACACTAAATAATTAACTTTAACACCTATGCACAATTAAGAATCATCCGGTACAACCCTATAAACTTATGAAGAATGGTTTGGATCTTAGCTTAGAGATTTTTGGTATGTTACACATGGTTGAATGTTTCAATGCATGGATATTAAAAGCAAGGCACAAGACTATAATTACAATGTTTGAAAAAATTAAGGAGAAAATGATGAAAAGAATAAGGTAGATGAAAGAGTTTCGCAATAGTTAAAAATGTGTCATTTCTCCTGTCACGCTCCGAGCCTACACCCTGGACGTAACTCGCACTCAAGAACCATTGTTGGCCCCAAGTGAACCCTTGGCCTAACTCAACTCTCAGCGGAAGACTTACTCAACAATAAAAAAACCTCAAATGCAAATATTTAACTCAGCTGTTTCAAATAAATAACACAGAATATATAAAATATTCAACTACCCATAAATAGGCAAATAAAGTCTTAAACATTAACAAAGAAATGGAAAAGACTCCTCAAAAATCTGTTGTCTATGAAGCCTCTAATGACTATGATGGACGTCAGTACAAGACCCACGACATCCTAATAAAACTGAAAAGTAAATGGGAACTCTCTGGAAGCAAGGAGGCTCACCAAAGAAACTCTGGAACTGCAAATGGTATCAACGGTGCGCCTATTGATGACCCTGAACTACTGTATCTGCATCATAAAAAGATGCAAGCCAAATGAAGTCAGTACATGGAATGTACGAGCATTCAAGGGAACTCTAAAACACAGACATAAGCTTGAACTGATAAAAACGAAGAACATACTCACCTCATCTCAACTAAACTAAACTCAAGGATACTTAAAGATACTCAAACTCAGAAATACTCAACTTAGTTATAAAAGCAACAATGGAGATGCATTATAAAGAAATCTTTTAAAATAGTAGATAATAACTCAATGTATTTAAAAATACAATAATACTCTTTTACTCTTATTTGGGAGATTCTCTAACCGACAACCATCACTATGAGCTATGTGATGATACATCGTCTCGCCCACGCTGCCAGAACTGTCCTATACCTTGACGGAGTATAGGAAATCCTCAACTAAGTGGATCCACTAAGTTGTGCTTCAAAGCAATAAGGAATCATCTAAAAAGTATGACCCTTTACCCATATTGGCAGACATGGTTTATGAGGACTTTGAGTTGTCTGAACTCGTCCCCATATCGGTGCTCAATACTTCTCCCAATGATATAACTCATGCTTATATGTTTAAAAATATTTCCTCATCCTCATACTTTGATATTATTACTCAAAAGGTTCTCTTAAAAGAGATTATGCTCAAAAACTCCTCATGAACTCGTTTGGAAATCAAAGTTTCCTCTCATTTTAAATGTAAAACATTTACTCTTAGGAATACTTAGTTCCCATATATACTCTCCTCATCCTCATACTCAAGTGACCGAGTCTTAAAATAAACTTTAAAAGTTTGCAAAAGACTCCACAAAATGACTCGAAATAACTCCCTCAAATTTTACTCTTAACTCTATCTTGATTTTGAAAATGTGAATTTAAGAATTATGATTAGGATATATAGGATCTCTCAATGATTAATGGAGTTTAGATAGTTGATTATTAGAAACGAGCGAAGATAAAAATTAGTGAACACTGGCGCGATGCGGAAGGGGATTTAATTTTTTTGATCGCGAAAATAAATTTTGGGAAAGTGAACTCCGTATCTCCTCCGCGACGCGGAGAGGGGGAAAATTTTCTAGGGACTTAATTTTTAAAGCACCTCCGCGACGCAGACCTGTGCGCGTATTTTTGCCCGATCATTTCTTCCTCTCTCCAACTCGATTCAACTAATACCACTTCAGTTCTATGGTCCAATTTCACGAAATTTCATAAATCCAGAACGTTTTCAGCGAAACCCACACAAAACTCAATTAAGAGACTCAACTATTGCGCAAAAACTTCACCTCAAGGATTTCAAAGACCTCAATTAACAATTAAACTCAAGAACTTCTCAAGAACTTAATAATCAACCTCAAGAATGAATTAATGGGTAAAATTATACATGATTGTCGTGAGGGCGAACAAACCCAACACTGTGAAAGCTTACATACCTTGAAAGAACTAAGTTCTTGTCGATTTCTCTGAAATCTTAAAAAACTTCTTGAAACTCCTCTTTTCTCTTCTTGAACTTTGCCCTAGATTTCTTGAACATTTTAGAATGAATCCCAATTGACTTGATCTGATTATACCGGTTAACTTAGGTGGGCAAAACGTTTTAGACTAGTGGGGTAAGGAAAAAACCAAAATACCCCTCCATAATTCAGATGAATTTTCTTAACTGGGCAGGCTGAACTCAAACATGCATATCTCTCTCATTCGAATATCGGAATTTAGCAAACTCGGTGGCGTTGGAAAGAGGACTCAAAGATCTTTCATTTGATATCTCATGGGCCACCTAACTCATCTTGTATGGAAAGTTATGGTCGTTTGAAGTTGACCCAAAACTCACAATTGAAGTCTAACTTGCACAAATCTCGATTTAGCTCTTTCCAATTTAGTTCTTTCTAGAATTAGGTCTTTCTAAGACCGAGGTGTTACAATATCTCCCCCTTGGGAAAATTTGTCCTCGACTGAGATCACTCTAATTAGAAATAAGGGTGGAAACATCTAACACCCAACCCAAGCACCCAACATGCAATTTAACACAACATAGCATATCAATTTAAAGAGTGTTTTATAAAAAGTCATTACTTTGGTCTGGAATTTCTCCGAAAGAAAAGAGATGTGGGTATCTCTTCTTCATATCCTCCTCATCCTCCCAAGTAGCTTTCTCAACAAACTGATTTCTCCATAAGACCTTGACTGATGCTACCTCCTTGGTTCTCAACT
Source organism: Solanum etuberosum (assembly GCA_029582245.1). NCBI lineage: Eukaryota > Viridiplantae > Streptophyta > Magnoliopsida > Solanales > Solanaceae > Solanum > Solanum etuberosum. The sequence goes on along the minus strand of JAJONR010000627.1, from coordinate 95,429 downwards.
TGCGAACCTGAAGATCAAGTATGTCAACGGTTACCTCCTCATAAGATAGGCTGTCCTTAATACCAATATTTTCAGTAGGTATAGTAAATGAAGGATTGCCCATACACTTCTTCAACATCAAAATATGGAATACAGATAGACTACTGCTAACTCTGATGGTAGCTCCAACTCATAAGTTACATTGCCAATCCTTTTGGATATATTGTAAGGACCAACATACCGGGGACTAAGTTTCCTTTCTTATTAAATCTCATAACACCCTTCATGGGTGAAACCTTCGAGTACACCCAATCATCCACCTCAAACTCCAAGTCTCTTCTCCTAACATCAGTATAGGATTTCTGACGACTTTGCGCTGTTTTCAACCTTTCTTGAATGATATTCACTTTTTCCATATCTTGATGAACCAAGTATGGTCCTATCAACCCAGTTTCACCAAACTCAAACCATCCAATAAGAGATCTACATCTTCTCCCATAAAGAGCCTCATAGGGAGCCAGCCATTTGGATGCTAGAGTGATAACTGTTGTTGTAAGAAAACTCAATGAGAGGTAAGTGACCATCCCAATTACCCTTGAAATCAATCATACACACCCTCAACATATCCCTCTAAAGTCTGAATCATACGCTCTGCTTGACTGGAAAGCAGTACTGAGGTTCACTTTCAAACTCAAACCTTTCTGGAAAGACTTCCAAAATTGTGCGGTGAATTGTGCACCTCTATCTAAAATGATGGACACCGGAACTCCATGAAGTCTAACTATCTCTTGAATATATAATCTGTCATAATCTTCTGCTGAAAAAGTAGTTTTTACCGGTTAGAAATGGGCTGATTTAATCATCCAATCTACAATCACCCAAATCAAATCATGCTGCCTGCGAGACCGCGAAAAGCTAGTAATGAAATTCATATTGATCATCTCCCACTTCCATTCTGGAAGAACTATATTCTGAGCCATACCACCGGGCCTTTGGTGCTCTACCTTGACTTGTTGACAATTCGAGCACTTAGCGACGAACTCTGCGATACACCTCTTCATGCTACTCCACCAATAGACTTCTCTCAAGTCGCGGTACATCTTTGTGGAACCAGGATTGATAGAGTTTCTGGAACTATGAGCTTCCTCTGTGATCATCTCTTGGAGATCATCCACTTTTGGTACACACAATCTACCTTGATACCTCAACACACCATCTTCCTTGTTCAAAGGCTATCACTTTCTACTTATGAACATATGCCTTCAATTCAAGCAAAATAGGGTCTTGGTCTTTTTTTCTCTTTCACTTCAGACACTAGTGATGATTCTACCCCATTCATCACCACCACTCCACCTTCATTGAAATCCATTAACCAGACTTCCAACCGTGCAAGTTTGTGCACATCTTTGGCTAATTCTTTCTTGCCCTCCTCAACATGGGCAGTACTACCCATAGATAACATGCTCAAAGCATCAGCAACAACATTAGCCTTACCTGGGTGATAGAGAATACTCATGTCATAATCCTTGAGAAACTCTAACCACCTTCTTTGTGTGAGATTAAGCTCTTTCTGACTGAATACATACTGAAGACTCCTGTGATCGGTGAACACATCTACATGGACACCATAGAGATAGTGACACCATATTTTCAAAGCAAATACTACACCAGCCAACTCCAGATCATGAGTCGGGTAATTCTTCTCGTGAATCTTAAGTTGTCTGGAGGCATAAGCTATAACTTTTGCATTCTGCATCAATACAAAACCCAGTCCAACTCTGGACGCATCACAATACACCACAAAGTCTTGTGTACCCTCCGGTAAGGTCAACACTAGGGCAGTAGTCAACCGAGTTTTCAATTCCTGAAAGATCTTATTACAAGCTTAAGACCATTGAAACCTTGTTGTCTTCTGAGTCAACTTTGTCAACGGGGAATAAATAGATGAAAACCCCTCGACAAACCTCCTATAATAACTAGCCAATCCCAAGAAACTCCTAATATTAGTTGGAGATGTGGGTGTGGGCTAATTTTGCACTATCTCAATCTTCTGAGTATTAACTCGAATCCCTTTACCAGAAATAATGTGGCCTAAGAACGCCACTGACTCAAGACATAACTCACACTTGGAAAATTTGGCATATAACTCCTTATCCTTTAGAGTTTGGAGAATTATTTTAAGATGACTAGCATGATCTTCCTCATTCCTTGAATAAATTAGAATGTCATCAATGAATACGATAACAAACATATCAAGATAAGGCTTAAACACTTTGTTCATAAGATCCACGAACACTGCAGGAGCATTAGTCAAGCCAAAAGACATAACTAGAAACTCATAATGACCATAACGGGTCCTGAATGCTGTCTTCGGGGTGTCACTTTCCCTTACTCTCAACTGATGATAGCTATATCTAAGGTTTATCTTAGAAAAGCAAGTGGCACCCTGAAGTTGATAGAAGAGATCATCGATTCTCGGAAAGAGATACTTATTCTTTATTGTAACCTTGTTCAATTGGCGATAATCAATACACATCCTAAGAGAACCATTTTCTTCCTCACAAATAAGATCGGAGTGCACCAAGGTGAGATACTTGGTCAAATGAAACCTTTAACAAGAAGGTCCTTCAACTACTCTTTTAACTCTTTCAACTCGACGGGTTCCATTCTATATGGTGGAATAGAGATAGGTTGAGTATCAGGAAAAATATCTATGTCGAAGTCTATTTCTCTCTTAGGAGGGACTCCGGGAAGATTATCTGGAAAGACCTCTGAAAACTCACTCACAAGTGGAACTGACTAAATAGGTGGTGTCTCAACACTAGAGTTATTAACTCGGACTAAGTGATAGATGCACCCCTTGGAAACTAACTTTCTGGCCTTAAGGTACAAAATAAAACGACCCTTAGGCCCTGCTGAACTACTCCTCCACTCTATAACAGGCTCATTAGGAAACTGGAACTTAACTACTCGAGTTATACAATCAATTGAGGCATAACAAGCATGAAGTCAGTCCATACCTAGAATAACATCAAAGTACACCATATCTAACTCGACTAAGTCAGCCATGGTGTCCTTGTGATTGACAGAAATGGTACAATCATGATAAACTCTCTCAGCTAGAATAGACTCACCAACAGGTGTGGAACACTGAAGGGCTCAAGAAGTTGCTCGGGAATAATATCAAAACTCATAGAAATATACGGAGTCACAAAGATAGACTCACACCTGGATCAAATAATGCATATACATCAAAAGCAAAGACTTTGATCATACCAGTGACAACATCAGGTGAATTCTCTTTCTCTTGGAGATTGGTTATAGAATACAGACGGTTTGCTCCTCTGCCTATCCCTGAAGTATCTCCTGTAGGTGCAGCTCTGTCTGCCGGAGCCGCCGAAGAAGATTGGGCTCTATTGCCCCCATTACCATTACCTTGCCTGTTCTTAGGGAACTCTCTCATGAAGTGACATGTCTGACCACACTTGAAACAGCCAGTGGAGCCATCACGACATGCTCATGTGTGGTTCCTACCACACTTAGCACATGCAGGAGTCTAGTTGGCCCCTTGTACCACACTACCTTGAGACTGAGCAAGTCTAGCTCTGATGTTCTGCGAATTCTGATTCCTGAACTCACCTCTGTTCTTTGGTGCAGGTGCACTAACAGATGATGGATCAGGTCCATTTGGCTTTTGTTGAAAAGATGACCGGTTCACATTTACCTTCTGCTGCCCGGACTCATTACCTGATGTCTTAGCCTTCTTGTTACGAAACTCTTCCCTATCTCTCAACTTGTCCTCCTCAACCTGCTGTACGTGGATCATAAGCCTTTCTAAGTCCATGTCTCCTATCAACATAGCTGCCTTACCCTCTTTGCTTGATAGACGAGACAACCCAGACACAAACAAGCTCATCCTGCTCCTTATATCGGAAACCATCTCCAGAGCATAATGGGACAGTTGAGTAAACTTGAGGTTGTACTCATGCACACTCATGGATTCCTGCTTAAGAGTGAGGAATTCTTTTACCTTTGCCTCTCTCAGCTCACCGGGAAAGAAACGCCCCATGAAAGCCTCTTCGAACAGTACACAACTCACAATTGGTGCCCCTTCAGCTCTACTTTTCTTCCATTGGTCGTACCAGACTCTTGCAACACCCTTCAGTTGGTATGCAACAAACTCCACACGCTGAACATCTACAACATGTATCACCTCAAACACTTTCTGCAACTCTTCCACAAAGTTTTCCGGATCCTCAGTTACACTTGAACTGGTGAAGTCTGGAGGATTCATCCTCAAGAACTCACAGATTCTGGATGTATCAACTACATCCTGTCGAACCCCTCTCTATTGCCCAGCTTGGTTGGTCACAACTTAACTCAACATCCGGATAACATCCCAGAACTCAGCATTAGTGACCTCTCCTTGGGGTTGCACTTCTGGTGCATATTGGGGACCCCTTGATCCTGGGGATCAACATTCCTCCTAGAAGGACGACCTCGAACAACTCTTCATGGAGGCATGATTTGAAAGATACGCGCAAGCATGAATTAGAAAGAAACTTTTATAGAGTTGAACTCTATCGCACGAAAAGAGTATGAAAGAAGTGAAATTTTTCCTAAATGTCCCAGCCTCCTAAATATAGATTTGGCGTGCTTTAGACCAATAACAAGGACTCTACAAACACGGCTTCATAGACACCCTATGACTCTTGAACTCTGTCCTCTAATACCAAATTTTTCACGCCCCGAGCCTACACCCTGGACGTAACTAGCTCCCAAGAACTATTGCTGGCCTCAAGCAAACCCTTGGCCTGGCTCAGCTCTCAGCGTAAGACTTACTCAACAATAAAGGAACCTCAAATGCAAAGATTTAACTCAGCTGTCTCAAATAAATAACTTAGAATATATAATATATTCAACTAGCCATAAATAGGCAACTCAAGTCTTAAACATTAACAAAGAAATGAAAAAGACTACTCAAAACACTATTATCTATGAAGCCTCTAATGACTATGATAGACGTCGGGACAAGACCCACGACATCCTAATAAAACTGAAAAGTAAATGGGAATCCTCCGGAAGTAAGGAGGCTCACCAAAGCAACTCTAGAACTGCAAGTGGTATCAACGGTGCGCCTGTTGATGAACCTGAACTCCTATATCTGCATCATAAAAAGATGTAGGTCAAATGGCATCAGTACATGAAATGTACGAGCATTCAAGGGGAACTCTAAAACACAGATATAAGCTTGAACTGATAAAAAGGAAGAACATACTCACCTCATCTCAACTCAACTCAAGGATACTCAAACTCAGAAATACTCAACTCAGTTCAATAGAAAAGCAAAAATGAAGATGCATTATAAAGAAAGCTTTTAAAATAGTAGATAATAACTCAATGTAATTAAAAATACAATAAAACTCTTTTACTCTTATTTGGGAGATTCTCTTACCGACAACCATCACTATGAGCTATGTGATGATACATCGTCTCACCCACGCTGCCAGAACTGTCCTATACCTTGCCGGAGTATAGGACATCCTCAACTAAGTGGATCCACTAAGCTATGCTTAAAAGCAATAAGGAATCATCTCAAAAGTATGACCATTTACCCATGTTGGCATACATGGTTTATGAGGACTTTGAGTTATCTGAACTCGTCTCCATATCGGTGCTCAATACTACTCTCAATAATATAACTCATGCTCATTGTTGACACCTCATTTTTGACCCCCAAAATATAAATTAATCATCAAGCTCTTAAATTCCGAACGACTTGAAATAATTAGTTTTTACAAAGTTCAAAATATTTTTTCAAGTTATTTTAAATTAATTTTATTATTTTTTATAATTTTTAAATAATACATATGTTTTTATGTAATTATGTGTATAATTACTTTATTTTATTAATATTTGAAAATCGTCTAAAAAAGATTTTAGTTTTACTTAAATATTTGGTTAATTAGTTTAGCTAATTTATAGTTTATATTTTTGAGTTAATTAGCTTACAATTAAATTAATTATTTTATTTCGTTAATATTAAGAAGCTTGTTAATTAATTAAAATTAATTCGTGTTGCTTAAATTTTAGTCAAACTCTCTAAATTAAACTCAATTTGGCTATTTCTTAAATTCCAATCTAACCTCTTTTCTTACCTCATCTTTAACCCATTTTTGAGACCAATTTTGGACTCTTTCACTCAAAAATAATTTTCATTCCCAATCACTTTTCAAATCAGCCCAGCCCAACCCCAATTCTTTTTTCAGCAACAATAACCCAACAATACAAGACCCATTCAATACAACGTACAATACCAAAAGACCCAACAACAGTACCAAAACGACCCCACTGCTAGCGTCTTCCCCAGAAACTTCAGCAAACCCAGAAGCTCCAATCGCGATCGAACCAGCGACCCAGAATGAAACCCAGCAAATCATTCGCCAAAGCAGCCCGCGCGTCCCTCTCTCCCTTATCGTTTCCGTACGCGAATCGTACAAGAACATTCGGGAATCATCTAGGTGTCTCCATCTCGGTGCTTCCTTGTATTTCGCTCAAAATCAACGCCTCTCCATTCCAATTCGTACAAGAATCCGTTGCCAACCTTATCCTCAAGAGTGGAATTTGAAATTCATCCAAATCTGCCCGTTTTCCCTCTTTATCGATTCCATTATGCCCTCTATATAAACCCACCTCCAGTCTTCAATCAAGGGTGACGAAAAATAGAGGGTTAAGCTCAAAATAGAAGCAAAAAAAGTATTCCAGCAACCAACGAAGCATTTTCTTAAATTTTCTCTTCGGGAGAATATTTCGGAGCTCTATCGAAGTTTCGTTTATGTGTGTGGAATCGTTCTCAAGTCCGTTGCTGTCTCAGTTTGCTGCACTTTGAAGGTAATATCTAATTTCAGCCCATGTCTCTTTTATTCGTGATATGTTGATTGCCTGATCCTTGACTGCTTAAGCATTTAAATGTTAGAAATTTGGGGTGTTTCGACTTATTGTTGGTTTCAAGTCAGTATTATAGTTTTTTGTTTGTTGAATCGATTTTTGTTTTCAGTTCCTCCCTCACTCGTGTCAACTCGATTTGTTTCATTGAGTATGTTTGTCTGCTTCTGGATATCAGTACCGAGTTTGATACATTTCAAATTCGGATGAGGGAGATATGCCCGTTTGAATTTAGCCTATCTAGTTAAGGAAAGTTACCCGAATTAATGAGGGGTATTTTGGTCTTTTCCTTACTCCATCAGTTTAAAACAGTTTTTAGTAATATTTTAGGGTCAAATATGATTTGGGTCAGTTTTAAAATCCTAAATTACGCTTAGGATTTTAGAAGAGAGTTCAAGAAGAGAAAAGAGGAGAAAAGGAAGAACTATCAAGATTTCTTACGAATCGAGGAATTGTTTCGCCAAATCGAAGTATGTAAGTTTTGATAGTGTTGGGTTCGTTCACCCACATGCCAATCATGATTTACATATTCGAATTTCATCCATAAGATTTGGAATGTTGAGTTCTTGATTAATTCTTGATGAGTGTTGCTTTTATTCTTGAAATTATGATTGTTTGGCTTAGTTCTTGAGGCGAGGACCTTGTTAATGAGCTTTGTTTGTCATGCTCCGAGCCTACACCCTGGGCGGGACTGGCACTCGAGAACCATTACTGGCCCCAAGCGAACCCTTGGCCTGACTTAACTCTTAGCGGTAGACTTAATTGACAAGAAGCAGTCTCAAAAGATAACTCATGCAATAACTTAAAGAAATATTAAACTTAGCCAAAATGGCAACTCAAGTCTTAACATAATATAATGATAATGGAAAGACTAAAGAACTATAACTATTCATCTATGAAGCCTCTAAAAAAATGAGGGATGTCGGGACAAGACCCCCGATCATCCTAACAACTGACTAACAAAGCAATAAAAGGGGATCCTCCAGAAAGCAAGCAGGCTCACCAACTGACTCTGAGATGCTCAATTGGATCAACGAGGCGCTGGATGCTGATTACCTGTATTTACATCATGAGAAGATGCAGGACAAATGGCATCAGTACATTAAATGTACGAGCATGCGAGGGGAAAACTAAACACGACATAAGCTTGAAAAGAACACTTACCTTAGATTTACTCAACTCATGGATACTCAACTCAAATGCAAAATAAAGCAATAATAAAGGTGCACTTTATATAAAACATTTAAACAGTGACAACAACTGAAGTTACTCATATAGTAAAGTAATATAATTTTGTGGGAGTTTCTCTAACCGACAACCATCACTATGAGCTAATGTGATGGTACAACATCTCGCCCACGCTGCCAGAACTGTCCTATAACTTGCCAAGATATAGAACACCTCAACTAAGTGGATCCACTAGTCTACGCTAAAAAGCATTAAGGTGTCATCTAAAAAGTATGACCCTTTCTACCCACGATGACTACATGGCTTATGGAGACTTGAGTTATTATGAACTCGTCCCTATATCAGTGATCAATACTACTCCCAAAATATACTCAGCTCATATGTTTTAAAAACAAAACTCTTACTATGATTTGAGGTAATTACTCAAAAACAAGCTTAAAAGCTCTCTTGGAAATCGGTGTTTCCTTTCTTGTTTAAATGTGAAAATATTTTAACTCTTGGAAATTAGTTCCCATATAATCTTTTGAAGAAAAGAACTTAACTCTTACTCTTTACTCAACTCAAAACTCAAGCCTTAAAACAAAGTTAAAACATTTGTATAAGACCTTTGGAAGACTCTATGAACTTCTCTTGACTTGACTATTAACTTTCCTTGAATTGAATTATGGATTCAAGGCTCATGATCTCATGTTTATGGATGATTTCATGATGTTTAGACGTACCTTAGAGTGTATAAATCAACTAGAAAACTTAGGTACGTTGCATGGGAACTCAAACGGAAAGAAGTGGGAAAAGGTAGAGGACCTGGCGTCCTTAGCACTAGCTGGGTTGGGGCGCACTATCTGGCGCGGCACCCCAGAGCCCAAACTTCAGAAGTTCATTTGGGGCGCTCTGAGTGGCGCGGCGCCCCAGCCCCTTCCCCAAGTTTTTGATGATATTTCTTGCTCGTTTTTCAAGTCTAAACCCTCTAGATTTAATTGGTTCTTTTTCCAAACACTTAGATTCGACTACATAACCAAAATATGTAAGAATCTACCCAAAACAACACCTAATTTCATGAATCAAACTCAAGAAACTACTCAAGAACTTAAACAAATTTCATCAAGAACTCATAATCTTTTCTTTCAAAACACAATTACTCTAAATTGAATCATGATTGGCGCGTAGGTGAACTAACCCAACGCTATGTGATCTCACATACCTCGTAGGGATAACCCCTTGACGAAATGCACAAGCAATTCTTCAAGAACTTGGTGATTCCTTGCTTCTTCTTCTCTTTTCTCCTCTTCTTTTCTCTTCTTTCAGAACCCTAACTTAATTTCAATAGCGTAAACTGAATTCCATCAGTTGAGACCCCATCTTAATTACCAAAAATGAATTTAATTAATTGGGTAGTGAAAAGATCATAATACCCTTCAAAAATCTGGTTTTGACTTTCCTTATCTAGACAACCAACTTCAAACGGGCATATCTCCCTCATACGAAATCGAAATTGAGAAAATTCAGCGGCGTTGGAAAAATAATTCAAATATCTATCCTACAGTATCTTGTAGAACACCTAAATCATCTTGATCTAGGAGTTATGGTCGTTTGAAGTTGACCAAAACTCATCCTTAGCTTAATTTTGTCAAACTTTCAAAATTTGATTATTTTCGAAACCGGTTTTCTTCCAAATTCTAGTTCTTTAAATTAGCGAGATGTTACAATATCTCCCCCTTGGGAACATTTGTCCTCGAATGAGATTACTCTTAGTAAGCTAACGGCGTAACATCAAATTTTCAGTTCAAACACCCAACAAGCAAATCTAACACATTAAGCATATCAATTAAAGAGTACTAAGAAAAGAATTAGTACCTTGGTCTGGAATTTCTACGGGCTCAAAGAGATGTGGATATCTCTTCTTCATATCCTCCTCAGCTTCCCAAGTAGCTTCCTCAACAAACTGATTTCTCCAAAGAACTTTGACTGATGCTACTTCCTTGGTCCTCAACTTGCAAACCTGATGGTCTAGAATCTGAACAGGAATTTCCGCATAAGACAAGCTATCCTTGATACCAATATCTTCAGTTGGTATGATAAGTGAAGGATCTCCCATGCATTTCTTCAACATGAAAATATGAAATACCGGATGAACCGCTGCTAACTCTTGGGGTAGCTCTAATTCATAAGCTACATTACCAATCCTTTTGGATATTCTGTAAGGACCAATATACCGGGGACTAAGCTTACCTTTCTTACCAAATATCATAACACATGGTTTGAGACAAAGTGTTAAAGACTTCCGCTTCGTTTTATGAGACTTCGATTGTTATGAAAAATGTTTTAAATTTCCAAACTTTTCTATTATCTTATGTTATGATATGTTAAGTGGGTTACATTGAGTCCTTCGGGGTTCTATGTGCCATGTTACGTCTTGGGTGTACCCCTAGGTCCTGATAAACTTGGTAATCAGAGCACAAGGTTTAGAATGATTCTAGGATTGTCTCAAAACCACGTCTAGTAGAGTCTTGTTCATAAATGTGAAGCGCGCCACACTTATGAATAGGAAGCTATTAGATGAGTAGGAAACTTCACTTCTTCATTCTCTAAGTCGTGCCATAAAGTTTAACTCCATAAGGTCTTTCCCCTTATCCGATGGTCTTCAAGATATGACTACTCGAAGGGCTCATGCTACAAGGAGCAAGGGAGAAAATGTTGGTTGTGATGCCAATTGTGGCTATGTGACTAGATAGGACTTGATATGCTAGATTTAGATGTCATCCTTAGGATGGATTGGTAGTATTATTGTTATGCTCCTATGTGATTGTAGAACCCGTATAGTCAAATTATTAGTTCCCGAATGAGCCTATCCATGAGTGGAAGGGGGGAAAGTCTATGCCATAAGTTTGGAGTATGTTCTGTCTTAAGGTTGACTTTGAGGGTTTCATGTACCACCTAGCTAAGGTGAGGGAGATATGTTTAGGTGTTGACCAACTTCAAGGAGTTAGTTACCTTGTTAAGATAGATCTTAAGTATGGTCATTATGAGTAGAGTGTCTAGATAATACCTAGATGTGGTAATTAGTAGAATCCTAATAAGGGTAGTAGTATAGTTCACCATAGTTTAGAATCACCATGTGTGATGAATGTAAAAACTTAGTGATGACTTAATCTGACCTTAGTTAAATTGAAATGAATGGTGATTAGAAAGTCTGTTTAGGCTTGCTCCCAAGGGGGAGATGATGTGCTTGGTTAGCAAGGTCGTTGAGTGTTCCTAATGCTTAGGAGTTAGGTTTACTTGAGTTTCTCACCCTAGAAAGGTGGAATACATTAGGAAGTTTAGTCCCCATTTTGTAGGTCCATATGAACTCTTGAGATGATAAGTTCCTCTTGGTTTGTATTATGTGTGGGGTCATGTGTAGCCATGATTTCCTTATATGATGCATGTTCATGAAAACTTGTAGTTTGAAAGAAAATGAGTTTTATGTGAAGTATTTCCTCATGTTGTAATGCATTAAGTATGAGTTGCCTATTTGACTTCATGAGATGAATATATGAGCATGCCTTAGTTTGGAGTTCAGAGATTCCTCCATGAATAAATGCTTTTTGAGAGTAAATTGCATATAGGCTCCATGAGTATATGTTGAGCATGTTATGACTAGGAGATGGTAGTTCCTCCTTGAACATGGCTAGTTATGAGAATTTCTTGCATCTTGGGTTGTTAGATGTAGTTCCTACTTCCTTGGGTTACATTGAATATGTTTAGCTTGGAGATGAGGTTCTTCCTTTGTTTATATGCATTTAGATGAGTTGCATGCATGATGAGTTGCTAGTCTAGAGTTGTGACCTTAAGAAGTGCCTAGAGTTTCATTCGAGGATGAATGTTCCCAAGGGGGAGATATTGTTACACCCCGTAGTTTAGTAGACCATCTAGGGTTAAGTTGAGGGCTACAAGTCAAGACTTGAGGGCATGAACCAAGGCAAAGGGGCAAGGGCCAAGGCAAGAGCCAAGGCTGCCCCATGCTTGCCATGGCACTGCCCATGACCACGAGAGCCTAGACGGCTCATGGTGGCCACCACGGATCGTGGTGCCACCCGTGGTGTTGAGGCAGTGTGCCCCTCAAGGCTCCCCAAGTAGGCCTCCTCCACACGAGCCACTTCACGACTCGTGAAGGCCTACACGGCTCGTGGGAGTGGCCGTGAAGGTGCCTTCAACTTGTGAAGACCAAGACACCAAGGCCAAGCCACTGCCCAAGGACCACGGGCAGAACCACGACTCGTGGTCTTGACCGCGGCTCATGAGCCCTGTCGTGGTGCCTGGGAGTAGGCTGCCTAGTGAGGGGTATTTAAGGAAATTCCATATTAGGTGGTTATTGAATGGGGTAGTTTTTTATGGACCTAGTACACCTATATAAGCTAATTTAACCCTTTAGTCACCCCAATTAAGTCATTATTTCCCAAAACCCAAATTAAATCCAAAAGCTCTCCTCTCAAATATTTCTCTCTCTAAAATTTAAAGAAGAAGAAGAAGGAGAGGGTAAAGCTAGGTCAAGTCAAGACTCCATTGTTGCAAGCTTTGTAGGGCTTTCTATTCAAGGTATGTTAGCTTATTCATCCATGGATTCTTCCATCTATGGAGCCCCCTAGAATTCTCCCAATTTGATGAAGAATTCTCCAATTTAAGTTAGGATTTCTTCAATGTTGTGTGTTATGTTGTATGTTGACCCAATTGAGTGGGTATTGATTGTTTATGATAGAATTAGTAGTGAAGCAAGTTATTATGATGAAATTACATTCTTTATATGCCTAACCCTAGTCTAATTGATGAAATTGAAGTAATGTGGGTTTACGCCTTGTGAAGGAAAATTGAGGATTTCATAGATGATCTTCTAGAATTGATGATAGATATAGTAATTGTTCAAGAATAGAAGCATGTAACCATGAATTGAATTAGTCTAAAGTCTATATGATGGATCATGACTAGTAATAATTGAGATTGAGCCTTTATGATGAGATATGACTAGAATTGCTTAAGAATGAAGCTTATGACTAAAATGCCTTGTGATCTAGATATGAATGATGATTGCAAGAGGTGAAGCTTTGAGAGTAAGGCTTTTAGTCATAAATATTGATCACTAGGGATTTGAGAGTAAAGCTAATATGGTGAATGATGTATGCTAGGGCTTTTAGAGTAAGTATAATATGATGAGATAGCTTGCATGAAGTTGGTACACTAATAGATAGGATTGTTGTAGAAGGCCTTTACCCACATGGCATAGATTATGAAAGTATGAGATTATGCATGTTCTTATAGAACATATATAAATTCTTTATGAACACTTTGAGAGTGAAGTGTCTATGATTATGATATGTAGATGTGTTGATTGATAGGCTAATCTCATTGAACACATAATGAACATGATGTGAAAGGTTTTCTCACATAGAATGATTCTAGGTTGAAAGGTTTACTCACCTAAAATGAATCAAGCATGTTAGACTAGAATAGCTTGAAGTTGTGACATAAGTTCCCTTCATGAATAGCTTGACTTGGTAAGACAAGACCAAGCTTGGTAGCTTGAGTTAGGAGTTTTCATGGTAGCCTAGGATTGAGAAATCACACTCTTCCTAAGGGTAGCTTGCACTAGTATCATAGTATACTTGCATGGTAGCAAGACTTGGTTAGGCCAAGATCATTTCATGGTAGCTTTGGATTGAGGAATCATACTCTCCTAAGGGTAGCTTGCACTAGCATCATAGAATGCTTGCATGGTGGCATGACTTAGTTGGGCCAATCCCACTTCATGGTAGCTAGGATGGAGCACTTGTACCCTTCCTTGAATATCTTTGTTTAGCATAATGTAGTTATGTTAGCAAGATGATTATCTTGGTTTTAGCAATAGTAACTTGGACTTGCATGATAGTATGCCTTCAATGGTAGTATGGTCTAGCCTATTAGGGTGCTACTCCTTGGTAGCTTGGTCTAGCCTAATAGGGTGCTATTCCTTGGTAGTCTAGAAATGATAAATAGTAATCATTTAAGTATGATAGCCTAAAGTGGTACTTAGTATGGGTAGGATTATGAGATCTTATCCATGCATTGCACAAGTATGACTTGAAGCTACTTATGAAGAATCTCTCTTATATGTTGTATGCTTAGCTTGGATTGAGTAATAGTACTTTTCCTTGGTAGCCTTGAATAGGTAATTATAACCATTCATGAGTAATGACTTGTCTTGGCCTAGTTAAAAAAGGTACTCTTCCATGAATAACAAGAATAGATAAAGAGGGACTAGTCCCCAATTGTAATAACATGATAATGACGGAACTAGATTACTTCAAGGAAGTATTGTAAGTATGTCCTTAGATGAGACTTTCCTATATGATATATGCTTTGCTTGGATTGTTTCTATAGTTACCTTCCATGATATGTTTGACTAAGGTGAAGATTCCCTTGTCTATGAGAAGTAAGCTAAAGATGAGACCATGAGATGGTAAGTATGATTATGATGGCCAAAGGGGATACTTAGCAAAGATGGGATTATGGGGTCTCATTCATGCATTGCACAAGTATACTTGAAGGTTGACTTATGAAGTGATTCTTTTATGATATGAAAATATAAGTATTGACTATGTATATGAACCATGCCTTATGATGACTAATGCTAATATTATGTCTATGTTGGAGATTATGCTGATGATTATGTTATTATCTCTTATGCTTATGATTTATGTCTTATGATGGCTAACCCTTATGTTATGCTCTTATGATGTTATGCTAGCTAACATATTTAGTACATCTTTATACTAACGCATACTCTTGCCTACATTTTTATCAAATGTAGGGTCCGGCTATCTTGAGTTCCATATTTGAGTCTAGGTTCTTAGTAGGAGCAAGGAGTTGAAGATTGGTGAGTCCTCATAGCATCGAGGATAAAGCCATCATTTCCTTTATTTCTTTCTTTAATGTTTTAGACTATTGTAAGGGTTGTACCCCATGAGTTATTCAAAGTTGTTTAGATGGTTTGAGACAAAGTGTTAAAGACTTCCGCTTCGTTTTGTGAGACTTTGATTGTTATGAAAAATATTTTAAATTTCCACACTTTTCTATTATCTTATGTTATGATATGCTAAGTGGCTTACATTGAGTCCTTCGGGGTTCTCTGTGCCATATTACGTCTAGGGTTTACCCCTAGGTCGTGACAGAAAGGGTCATACTTTTTAGATGATTCCTTATTGCTTTTTAAGCATAGCTTAGTGGATCCACTTAGTTGAGGATGTATTATACTCCGGTAAGGTATAGGACAGATCTGACAGCGTGGGTGAGACGATGTATCATCACATAGCTCATAGTGATGGTTATCGGTTATAAAATCTCCAAAATAAGAGTTATTATTATATTTTTTATATACAATTGAGTTATTATTGTATTCTTACATACAATTGAGTTATTATCCACTGCTTTAAAAGCTTTCTGTATATTGCATCTCTTATTATTGCTTTATCCTTGAGTATCTTTGAGTTTAGTATCTTGAGCCGCGTATCTTCGAGTTGAGTATCTTATCTTCAAGTTGAGTATCTTACCTTTGAGTTGAGTATCTTATCATTTAGTTGAGTATCCTATCCTTGAGTGGAGTTGAGTTTTGTTGAGTGAGTTTGAGAAGAGGTAGGTATGTTTCTATTATATCAGTTCAAGCTTATGTTTATGCTTTAGAATTCCCCTTACATGCTCGTATATTCAATGTACTGAAGCCATTTGGCCTGCATCTTTTTATGATTCAGATGCAGGTATTCAGGGTTATCAACAGATGCTCTGTTGATACCACCTGCAGTTCCAATTAGCTTTGGTGAGCCTCCTTGCTTCCGGAGGGTTCCACTTTATTTTTAGTTGATAGGATGTCGAGGGTATTTGTCCCAATAATCCTTCTGTAATAGTAGAGGCTTCATAGATAGTTTAAAAGTTGAGGAGTCTATCATTATTCCCTTTGTTGTTGTAATGTTTTGAGTTCATGATGCATTTAACTAATAATTGTTAAATTATTATTAGACGATTGTTGGAGTTGAGTTTAAATTAAGTTTTTTATAGTTATTTTTGCATCATAAGTTTTCATTTTGCTTGAGTAAGTCTTCCGATGAGTAATGAGCCAGGCCAAGGGTTCGCTTTGGAACCAATAATGGTTTGTAGGCTCGGGGCGTAACAAACTTGGTATCAGAGTACATAGTTCAAGTGTTCTGGGGTGCTATGAAGCCATGTCGGTAAGATCTTATTTATGGTTGTGAGGGCCCCACTTCTATAAATAAAGGACTACAAACATTTATGAAAATTTTCCCTTCTTTCATACTCTAAATCGTGCAATAGAACTATGTCGTAAGGAGCTTATTTAAACTCGTGTCCTTCTCAGATTCATTCGACTACCTCTCATACTAGAGGTGGTTTAAAAGCAAAGTCACTCCTTTATCGATGAATTGGTCTTAGAAAAGTTCTTGAGGAAGTCATGAACCTGTAGAGGGGCTTGAGAGGAGCCTATGCGTGAGTTAACTATTGAGTTCGAAAGAATGCACTCACATTCATATGAATCATGCGTTTGAGCTGAAATTGAGATGTACTCTTTTCTCTAAACCTTGTTTCAGTTGAGACCCTTATGCGAAAGTGTGTTTTGGAGCTTGGGTAGTATTTTTACCCGAAAAGATATTATGAGTTATGAGATTATAAGCAGTAGTAGTAGGAGTGCCCAAAGTTAGAAAAATGCATGCAGAGGTTTAGTAATCTAAGAAAGGGAGATAGTGATGCGGCAAGCTATGTTATTATAGTCATGCACCTAGTCTGTTTTAAGTGATGAGCTCATTTATGAGTAGAATAAGGAATAATAATGTTGTAGAGAGTTCTTGATAGAAGGAAAAGGAATAGTTACTAGTCAGAATGAGATATAGTATACTTTAAACCAGAATAGAGTTGATGTCGATGTGCCATCGTGTTAGATAAGACTAAATATATGTGTGGAATCAGAGAGCAAAGTATTCATGAGGTGATATACCCAAGCTAGGCTTATAAATTTTGAAGGGGGAACCCCATGGTATTCAGAAGATGATAGAACTATTTGAGAGATAATACGCAGTAAGTGAGTAAATAGTATTTAAATTGTGAAATGGAAGGTGAAGGTAATTTGTAGGTAGGTAGGCGGAGAGCTAAAGATTTCCTATTTGTCATGATATCTTAGTGGGTGAGTGTTTCTTGACTTTTCTGGTAGTCGCAAGAAGAAAAGGTGTGAGAAATCATATTGATATCAGTGTTTAGTACTAGACACTAAGATTGAATTGGAGATGAGTGTCCTGATCAAAATACGGAAACATGAGGGTGATGGTGTTAGTTTTTAGATCTGATCTATTAGGTTTGACCTGAAATAGGTGAGGAGATCAAAGTGGTACCTTGCGATGAAAATGTGGTACTATGACCCATAGAGGAGAGAAATGAAGGTAGAGCAGTATAAGGTACACCCGAGATGGTATATGGTCAGACGAGGTCCCAATTAAGGTCAAGAAAAACATCTTAGAAAAAGGTCTTAGTACCTGCTTATGGAGAGTTCGGTAGTCATGAGATAAACTTTTCCCCAGTGTTAGAGTAAAGGGGGATGTAGACCAATTTAGAGATGATGGAATAGGTCCATAGCTTTCAAGTGTCAGCTTTAGACCTAAGGGGGAGATGATGAGATGAGAAATGAAGTCAAGTGTTGAGAATAAGATAGTAATGAGTTCAAAGGAGTATGGGAGATATATTTTCAGAGGTCCCTTTAGTAGTGGAGTGATGTTAGAAGGAGAAGGTTAATGTTCTTATCGTGATAATTCCATCTAAGGTTATAAATGAGGAGAAAAAGGAGGATGAGGTTTTACTAATAGAAATAGTTAAATGAGAGCCCTTAGTTGGTTCCGAGTAGTAATGCGGGAAATTCTAATTGGTATGGCAGAGATGATGAGAGAATGAGAACTTCTTAAGGAGCTGGTTAGTAGGAGTCCATGGAGTTGTTAGAGTACTAAGGTTGAATGGGGTGTTGTTAAAAAATAGGTAGTTCTTGATATGAGCCCAATGTTGATTAAAATGTGGTGGTAAAGAGTAATATTCTTGGGATGAGATTCCCTATAGAGAGGTATAGAACCCGAACCTTAGGATTTGGGTTAAGCTTGAATATAGTAAGAGTGTGCCGTTAGACTCAGACCTTGGTAAGAGAAGTCATGTACCCTTATGGGAGCTATGAGTTCCAGCCAATGAGGTCTGATAATATGGAAAAAAGAGCATAGTTGAGGAGTGTTTCTAAACTTAACAGCTTGCAGTCACATTATCTCGGGCAAGGTATTCCTATTCTTACTTCATGCCCAGAATTCCTTTGTTTCAGATAAGGTAACTTTACAGAGAGCGTGACTATGTTCAAAACAGCATCGTTCTTGAATTGCTATAGGAAATACCAACTCTTGGTATGAATCAGTTCAGCCTATGTTAGTAGGTAAGTTCATGAGTCAGAAGATATAGTAAGAGTAACCCTGTTCCATACCCATTCCGGTCGTCATTCGAGGACGAATGATCCCAAGGGGGAGATAATGTAACACCCCAAAACTTTTTAAGCTAAAACTCGAACCATTCTTCGCTGTGAGTAAGATTTTACAAAGGAATTTAAATTTTCTTAGGTATCAAGGTCGCTAGATGTAGCACCTCGAGTTCAAAAAGAACTGAAGAGAAATTCATTCAATTCATCCGTAAGTTCTTTTAAGTTTTGGATCACTTCAAACGACCATAACTTTAAGTGGAGGATGCGTTAGGTGGTCCATAAGATATCAAATGAAAGGTCTTTGAATGTTTGATAAATTTTGAGTTTGGATGAGGGAGATATGCTCGTTTGAAGTCAGCCTGTCCATTTAAGGAAATTTACCCTAATTAAGGAGAGGTATTTTGGTCTTTTCCTTACCCCACTAGCCTAACTCATTTTTAGTAATATTTTAGGGGTCGAAACTGACTTAGATACGTTTTCACAATTCCTAAATATGCTTAGGGTTTTAGAAAGAAGTTCAAGAAGAGGAAAAGAAGAGAAAAGGAAGAACCATCTAGATTCTTGTGAAGTTTTGAGGATTTCCACCAAGAATTTGATTCTTCGAGGTATGTAAGTTTTCATAGTGTTGGGTTCGTTCACCCAAACGCCAATCTTGCAGATACAAGTATTCAGGATCATCAACAGGCATTTTGTTGAGGTCATGTGATATTTCAGTCAGCTTTGGTGAGCCTTCTTACGTTCCGGGAGGACTTCACCTTTACCTTACAGTTAGTAGTTTTGAGTTGTCGTGGGGCTTGTCTCGATATCCTTCTGTAATAGTAGAGGATTCATAGATAGACAGAGTTGAGGAGTTTTTTTGTATTTACTTTCTTTTGAGTATTTTTCAGACTTTTTTAAAGTTGAGTATTTGAGTTCAATGAATTTAATATATTTTTAAGCTTAGGTATGCTTTAGTTAGTCTTCTACTTGTAAGCAGCCACGATGAGGGTTCGCTTGGGGACCATCAATGGTTCTCGAGTGCCGGCCACATCTAGGGTGTGGCTCGAGTCGTGACAGTTTGTTCATAAATTTTTCAAATTACTTGAAACAACTTAAACATGGATAAATTGGAAATTCTTGACAAGTAAACTTATCAATTATTATTGTTTCTCTTCTCAAAAGAAGACAAGACAAATCACGTTTTACTTTTTACCATTTTTCTTAGCTCAAACATTATTGGTATCATCTTCACTTTCGATTTTGGTAAGTTTATGTATAGATAAGCTATATTCAGTTGTGAGTGTATCTTAATGTATAGTTAGAGTATAGCTCCTATATGGATAAACTAAATCCTTTTTTAGTGTATTATAATACATGGTCGATGTGTACTTATTATGATGTATCGTCTATAGTTCTAGTATATGATTATGTATTTTGTATTTTCTTATTTTCAGCACCTTGATGTGGACATTAATTTGTATAAAAACAATAGTCATTAAATCTTTGGAATCACAATAATATTAAAAACAACAACAACTTCAACGGCGTAAATCACATATTTCTTGTTAGGCTCCCATTCACGATTGTGTTCAATCATAAGGAAGAAATAAACCATGAAATTTTTTATTTAATATAGAAGTTGATAAAATCAATAGAGATATTGAAAATATCACCAGCTAAATCAATGAATTGACTGTGACATTGAAGTTATATCAATGGTGAAATCAAAGAAGAATCGACTGTCAAAATTGAAGAATAATCACCGGCAAAATAATGGAACCGTAAAGAGTGGTAGAATCTCACGTTATTTCCATTTTTCAATCTGTGTTATCTGTAGCTTTAGTATATCTAATTTAGATCTATTTATTTTACATAAATAAAAATTTGGCATCTTCAGTAGTCAGTCTATTTTTCATTATGTCTGTAATGACCCCGACAGTCATTTTTGTAAAAAAATTATCATTTTATCTCTGATGTAATTCTCACTAAGAATTACGAATAAAAATGCGGAAATTAAAAACAAGAAAGAAAGGTAGATAGATAGACAAAAAAAGAGGAAATAGAAAGCAACCAAAAGGTATATTAAACCTTAAGACCTCAATCTGTTAATCCTACAATAAGCATCTACCTCTTACAATAACCTTGAGGGAAATAGATTCACTTCGCAACCAACGTTTCTAAACAAAAGTCAACCAAATCTTGTACCAAGCTCTCAACACTCATACATGAGTTTCACAATATTCATATTCAAAATAGTCTGCCGAAATGAGAACTTAAACTAGCTATTTATAGTTTTAGATAATTATTATAAAAGAGGCCCTAAATATGAAAAGGGTGAGCTGGGTCATCCTCGCCGAATGGACTAAGCGAGTCGCCGAGTGGGTTGGCAAGCTGACTCTTCTCTGGAGCTCTTGGAACTTTAGGCGAGCTCAGGAGATCTCGTCTAAGCCACTAGGCGAGTCGCCGAATGGGTCCAGCTCGCCTAAAGTGGCAGCTTCTTCAACCGTCTCCCTTCACTTCCCCAGCGATCTTCAAGCCATGGAACCCTTTCTTTGCAATCAACATAAGCTCAAAAACCTCTAACTTCATGAACAAACCTTGCATTCTTTGAAGGTCTCGAGCTTTACTTCGAGTGAACGACCTTGGTGCAATCCGAATTGCATCAATATCTCTCGATAATTATCCCGAATCATGTTTGATCAGTTTATGAAGTTGGTTTTGAATAGAAAAGTTGTGATTTTTTAGAGTTGTAGAGTTTTGAAGCATTTAAGTTGTTAAAAGTGATTTTTGACATCAATCGGAGTTACAACCTTTGAATGGAATTCCGTCAATTCCTTCAGGTTCACAATGTAAAATTTGGTCTACGGGTCTTGTTGTTTGCAGTTTCAAACCTTTTTGTGGATATAGCCCTTGAGTTGGAAATTTAAGTGCAATAAGGTCAAGAGTTGACCTTAGTCAATATCCGAAGTTCGGATGCTCGGATTGGATTTTCGATGATTCCATTGGATTCGGGGAATGATTTTAGGCCTAGGTGAGGTCTTGATTGAATTTTTAGAGGTTCCGAGAGCAATTGATATTTTTGGATAAAAATCAGTTTATTGCGACTTAAATGGATTTCAAGTCAAGGAGACCTGAATCTATATTTTGACGATTCCATTGAGTCTATAACGTCCAATTTAGTAGGATAGCATATCTGATTTGTATGGACGAAATTTTGAACGAATTATGAGTGTATGTTTGGTGAACTTTTGTGTCTTGATGTGTGTTGCTGGTTTGGTGTTCTGGTGCCCTCTTCTTCGCGTTTGCAGAGCTGGTGACCATGATACCAAAGGATATGTATGGGGACCTCCGCGTTTGTGTAGGCTTAACCACGATCGTGAAGATTTAGGGTGTTGGCCTCCGCATTCACGAGCCTCAGGCCATGATCGCAGAGGGTCGGGGATTTTGAAATTCGTGGTGTTGAAAGAGGGATCGTGTTCGCGAAGGGTTGCTGAGGGTCGACCTCCGCCTTTGCAGTTCTCAGTCCATGATCATGGAGAGCAAAATGTTTGGCAGTTCTACTTTTCTAAATACGGAATTTCTTCTTTATTTTTTCATTTTTTGAGATTTGAGAAGTCTAGTATGGCGATTCCAAAGAGGTTTTTTTAGTTCAAATTCTTATCTTTAAACTTCAAATTCTTAATCTTCATTGGGCCTAGGTGAGGTCTTGATTGAATTTTTAGATGTTTTTTGAGTTCAAATTCTTAATCTTCATTAGCCATTAGTTTTTCATGATTTTTAATCATCAAATTCTTATCTTTAAACTTCAAAGTTTGTGGGTTTATCAAGAACTCAAGTCTTTAAGATTGGTTTCAACTCATTTTTTGATGTGATTTTCTTTATCCGGTTTCAAAATCTTTGGGTAGCGTGATTTTATATAAAATTGAAGATTTAACCCTAATTTTTGGGCATGAATTTTTTGGTCATTTTGGATCCAATTTTTAAAATCAACTATATGGATATTTGCTCTCAAATTCTTATTGTGATTCTATATTTATTTAGATAGTGTGGATCCGGGAACTCATCAAAGAGGAGAGGCCCAATGCCGAGTTGATTGTTTGCTCTTTTGAGGCAAGTGGACCAAGACCTTTCGTTAAGCATATTGAATCTTTTTATGCCTTATTTTGTATGCTTGGGAGTAATGGGAATAGGTGAATGACTTGTAATTCGTGTTCACTTGTAAATATTTATTGAACTCTAATGATATGAAGTACATTGATTCACTATTGACGATTGTCATGATTGTGTGAGTATGAATTATGTTTTGATGTGGAATTTACCATCTTCTCATTATTCGTGTGAACATGCCTATTTGCATTGGTTTTGAAACATTTTGATGAGATCTGATTGACGTTTATGCCAAAAGAGAAATGATTTCGGCGATGCCGAAGGAAAATGGTTCGAGCAATTGATGTTTATGCCGAAGGAAAATAGTTTTGATGATGTCGAAGAGAAATCATTCCAGCGAATGAAATATGCCGAACGAAAATGGTTTCGACAGATACATGGACCTTGTGAGTCCCCCATGGTTCCGAACCGACTCTCTGTCACAACCTAAAAATGGACATGATTACACTTTTAATTCCCACCAAGACAAGTCAGCCTCAACCCAACAAAACAAAACAAAAACGGAAAGGTAAAGCAAGAATAAAATGAAGCGGAAAGCTTATTCTTTCTATAAAAACCCCTCAAAATCTAGTTGTCACATGTACAAGTCACTACATACATAAAGTGCAAAATTAAGAGATAAAGTATAAGTCTCAGTCTTTGTTTCTCAAGTAGAGAAAAGCATAAAGAAAAAGAAGAGAGGGTTTGTCAGGATGACAAGCAACTACCTCTCAATAGTCTTTTGACATGCCTCAAGAAGTAAGAGAAGAAGAATAATAACGCTAACCCAAGATCGGAACCTACACAAATGTAAAAGCAAGAAGTGAGTACCAACAACAAGGTACCCAACAAGAAACCTAATAAACAAGGTATATAGCTAGAAAATGAATACTCCTTTCACTCCAACTGAACCTCCTCAAACTACAACCTAATATTTCTACAATACACAGCTCACAAGACTCAATAATCACAGTTCAATAGTAATAATTCAACAAGCAAGTCACACATAAGCATCAGAATGCATCAAATCACAATAATCAATCTCTCACTGGAACCATTTCACATCGGCACAATATCACTAGCCGAAACCATTTTTCATCGTCTTTATATCAAATCACTAGCCAGAATCATTTTCCATCAGCTTTAAATTAAATCACTAGCCGGGACCATTTCTCATCGGCTTTATATCAATTCACTAGCCGAAAATGACCTCGACATCACAAACACTTGCCGGAACTGACCTCGGCATAATAGGACTCGTTGGTAATGACCTCGACATCATGAACACTTGTCATAAATGACTTTGGCATAATAGCACTCACCGGAAATGACCTCGGCATCATAACTCCCACATATATCATCACAATGTTCAACAATCAATGTACATAAGCAATATCACACCACATGGAAGAGACAATAATTCATGCAATTCAAGTCCACATTCATGATATCAAACATTTCATGAATCAATCAATAAGGGTCACAACAAGACAATTCATATAATCATGATCATCTTATAGCCTTTTTATTCATCAGGATTTATCAAGTGGTCAATTAACCCTTCACCTCATCCACATTACTACCAACACACGAACAACAAAAGAAATATATGAATTTTACTATAATACAAGGTTTAGGAGATCACTTACCTTTAATCCATCAATTAATCACTCCAAGAGTTGAGTCTTCACCTGCTGACCAATGTACAAAGCCACATAATCTATAACAATCAAGTATTCACAATAAATCTCCAGAAACAACAACACCCACATTAATTTCTTTGAAAAATGGCTCAATCAATTCAAAACTTAATTTCGAAAATAAAGTTTTAGTTCGAAACTTAATACTTGAAAATAATACTCAAGGCTTAAGGAACTCATTGGTGAAAATCATTCTGAAAAATGACTTAAAATCAATTCACAATATTTATTTTAGATTAGAACTTGAGTTCTTGAAAAATCTTGTCATTTACCAATCAAATCCCAAATTTTGATGTTAGAATTCATAAATAATCCAAGAGAAATCAAGTTTTAGGGTCATAAAAGCTTACTCAAATGATTTAGCACAAGAAATCCTTTCGAGAATCACCACCAAGGATTTTTCAAGCTCAAAATGAAAAATGGGGCTTAAACCCCAAAAATTGCAAGTCAAAACCCCATCTGATGTCGCAAAAGCGGCCATGGGTTCGCATAAAAATTCGACCCTCGCGATCGTGAACAGACCTCCACTCAAGCAAAGGTCGTGATCGCGACACCTCACTTCGCGATCACGAAGGTCAGCTGGACTGACCTCTTGCAAACGCGACCCATCCTTCTTGATAGCGATTCCCGCTTAAGCGAGTCGCTCATTTATTGACACTCAATTTTGACCCTCATTTTTTCTAATTCATTATTTTCTATATTCTAAATCAATAATGCACCACATTATCATTTTTTTACAGTTATTCTTACTACAACGACTATTTATCATTAC
Organism: Solanum etuberosum; assembly: GCA_029582245.1. NCBI lineage: Eukaryota > Viridiplantae > Streptophyta > Magnoliopsida > Solanales > Solanaceae > Solanum > Solanum etuberosum. Next base: position 70,207 of record JAJONR010000627.1, on the reverse strand, counting down.
TATTGTTATCATTATGTCACAATTCTATAAATACTGCTAAAATTATTTATTTTATTAATAAAATTATATATCATTTTTTACACCTGCATTCTTAAATAATCAATTTTCATCATCTTATTTCAAGTTTGGTATTTATTAAATTAATTACAAATTCATATTCTTATATCTATATTTTGTATTAGCGTGACATCGTAAAATTAGTATTTTATTTTATAATTCTTTAATTGTCACCATATCATAATACTAATAATATTGTATTATTTATTAATTTAGAATCCCAAAATAATATAAAGAAAGAAGAGAAAAAACCCATTAAACTCGGCCCAAAGACCCCAAACGAGTCAAAAATTGCTTTACTAAGCCAACCCAATTTCAAACCCATCATCCAAATACCCAAAATAATTTTCAGCTCTAGACACTTTTATTTTCATTCTTCTCTAAACAGTCGCACCTAAGTTTCTCTTCTCTCATTTCATTTTTGTGCTAAAGTCAGCTACGATTCAGCCATGGGTAGACTTTTCTTGGTCCATTTCAAGCAAACTCGTCCCTCTCTCCACGGTATCTTGTGAAGCATCTCTATCTCTTTTTCTCTGCCAAAAAGATCCGTTCAAATGAGAAGACAACACGAGACTTTTGGCTTTTTTTAGTTTTCTGAGTCTAGTGGACTGATTCTTTCAGAGATTCAAACGACCATTATTCAAAATTTGAAATCTTATCTTCAAATCCGCCCAAACTAAGAACCCTAATTTCATCCTATAAATATTTGCAACCAGAGTATGTTAGGGAGAAGCTTGGTAGTCACTGCCTCTGACCTCAAAAACATCTAAAATACTTTATATTTTTACATAGCCTCAAAAATTACAATCATATATAAATCACATTTCATTGCTTGATATTTTCTTCATGTATCTCTATCATTTCTTAACTTCGATTGAAACTTTTTTATCGTGTTTTGTTTGTGAGCATAATTGGAGTCCAGTAGATCTGAAACCTTCAATCTCTAGTTCACTACACCACAATAGGTCAGTGTATTTTCATTTCAGATTTTTAAATATGTTTACATTTTTGCATATCGTGAAAAAAATAATTTTGCTTTGTAGTATATTTGAGTTTTCTGAGATTCTATGTGAGAAGAATTCCAATTGGGGATGAAACCAATTGAAATCAAATGTTGAATTAAACAACACAAAAGTAAGATAGATTAGATATAAGAAATCATAAGGGGAGAAAGAAAGGCTAATTGAATAAACAATCAACCAAGGAAGAAGAGAAACTTGAATTCGAAAAGAAACAACTCAAATTGAAATCCACAAATGAGAAATCTCAAGTGAAATCAAGGTTAAGAAGTCCTAAATCAACAATGGGAATCCACCCATCACTAATCCAGATTAAGTTACACTAAGCTAGACTAACCTAAAAGGGATTACATCCTTAAACTACGCTCTTGCAAGAGTTTGTTCATTTAACATTCAAAATTCATATATTCTAAGTCTTCCAAAATGAAAAGACTACTATTTATACTAATAAAATAAAGAAGACACTTTCTTTACAATTTTACCCTTTATGAGATAAGGGCCTTGTTTGGTTGCCTTCTTTTGTGAGTTCTTGAAATTATGAGATAACCATTTACACAAATGGTCTTTTTCTTCTTTCTCTTCTCTTTGATGGACCTTCCACACATTGTATGTCTTTACTTTGTGTCCATCAGACTCCTCTAAAGCTTTTACTCGATTCATGCTATACATGTCGTTATCACTGTGAAAGATAAATATTCCAACATGCTTGTTTGTTTGTTCTCGATTTCATTTGAGATTTAGAACTTATTGTGAATAAGAAAGATTTTTTTTTTCTAAATTATGTGATGAATTTTATGTCGAAGCCATGATGTGTGGGAATATGCATTTTGTTAGAATCCCCTTTTTCTTTTCTTTTGTCTTTTTTGGCACAAATATGATTCCGAATATTTTTTTTAATATTTTGAGAAGGAAGTAAGTTAAAATTCCCCCTTCTTTCTTCAAAGAAGCATATATGTAATTGTTGTAATATATTTGTTGATTTTTAAACTTTACGAATAAATGGAAGAGCTTATACATATTCTAAATGTCAATATTCTAGTATATTCGAACATGACTTTTATGTTAACTATTAATATTTCTTAAGAAACTTTGTTCTAGACTTCATATTGTTTACTATCTGTTATACCCCATTTTAAATCACGTCAAATAGTGTACGACATATTGGAGATTCCTAAATTATTGAACTTAAGAAGTTGCCACCTAATTATTTTTTATAGGTGAATTAAGATACCTACATATTTAACTAAAGTTAACTCCAATTAATGGTCTACTAACTTATGTGATGCTAGGTAAGAGTTCTAGTTATCCTAAAGGGAAGTGTAACACCCCAAAAAAAATTGAGCTAAGACTCGAACCCTTCTTCGTTGTGAGTAGGATTTTACCTAGGAATTTAAAATTTCTTAAACATTAAGGTCAGGTCACTAGACATAGCACCTTGAGTTCCAAAATGAATTAAAGAGAATTCATTCAAGTCATTCCTTAGCTCTTTTAAGTTTTGGGTCAACTTCAAATGACTATAACTTTTAGTACAGGATGAGTTAGGAGACCCATAAAGTATCAAATGAAAGATCTCTGAGTCCTCTTTCCAACACCACTGAGTTTGCTAATTTTCGAGCTCATATGAGGGAGATTGACTGTTTGAAGTCGGGCTATCTATTTAAGGAAAGTTACCCAGATTTAAGAGGGGTATTTTGGTCTTTTTCTTACCCTATCAGATTTAATTCAATTTTAGTAATTAAAAAGGGGTCTAAACTGATTTGATTCAGTTTACACAATCATAATTCACGCTAGGGTTTTAGAAAAAAGTTCAAGAGGAGAAAAGAGGAGAAAGGTCAAGGGTTCGTCAAGTTCTTGAGGTTTCGTTGCGTATTTCGCCAAGGGTTTGATCCCTAAGAGTTATGTAAGCTTCCATAGTATTGGGTTCGTTCACCCACGCGCTAATCATGTTATTATCTACGTAAATATCATCTTAAAAAGTTGAAGGTTTGATGTTCTTGATTAGTGTTCTTGAATTTGCTTTCGTTCTTAAATTAGGATGAGATTGATGAGTTCTTGAGATAATCGTCTCGATTTTAAGAGTTGTTTTTTAGTAGATTCTTGTGTACATGTATTGGGTAACTGAATCTAAAGAGAAATTGAGAAAAAGAATCGAATTTAGTCAAATTAACGTCAGCAAACTATTTGAAAAATTCATCGGATTTTCCTGGGGAGAGGCCGGGGCGGCGCCCCTCAGATGCGCCAGAGGGGCTGGGGTGGCGCCCTAGCAGTGCTCCAGATTAGAGATTCTGAACTTTAGGGGCTGGCGCACCGCGCCAGTAGTGCGCCAGGGTCGCCTGCCCCCACCCGTTTTCCGTCGTTTAGCCCATCTGAGTCCTTCTAAAGTGTACTAACACTTCCTATTGACTCTAACTACTATAAACTACTTCTAAATACCTAGAAATCATTCATAACATGAATCATAACCTTGAATTCATAATTCAAATTCAAGGTGGAGTTAAGATTCAAGTTTTGAGAGTTCTTCGAGTCTTTTGAGAAAGTCCCTTTGAGTCTTTTTGAGGAGTCTTCTACAATTCGTAATAACTTGTTTCAAGACTCGAGCAAGTTAGTATGAGAATGAGGAGAATGTATTCATGAGCCTACATTATCATCACGAGATCCTTCATATCATGAGTCATAACTCTTGAATTGATAATTCAAATTCAAGAGAGAGTTAAGAGTAGAGTCCAAGAAAGTCATTGAATTCAATTGTGAATCCTTTTTCCAACGCCACCGAGTTTGATAATTTTCAAGCTCATATGATATGACTGTTTGAAGTCAGGCTGTCTATTTAAGGAAAGTTACCCAGATTTAAAAGGGATATTTTGGTCTTTTCCTTACCTTATCAGATTTAATTCATCTTTAGTAACTAAAAAGGGGTCTAAACTGATTTGGTTCAATTGACACAATCATAATTCACGCTAGGGTTTTAGAAATGAGTTCAAGAGGAGAAAGGTCAAGGTTTCGTCAAGTTCTTGAGGTTTCGTTGTGGATTTCGCTAAGGGTTTGATCCCTAAGAGGTATGTATGCTTCCATAGTGTTGGGTTTGTTCACCCACACGGCAATCATGTTATTTTCTACGTAAATTTCTTCCTAAAAAGTTGAATGGTTTGATGTTCTTGATTACTGTTCTTGAATTTGCTTTCGTTGTTGAATTAGGATGGGATTGATGAGTTCTTGAAGATAATCGTATCGATTTTAAGAGTTTTTTTTTAGTAGATTCTTATGTACATGTATTGGGTAACTGAATCTAAACAGAAATTGAGAAAAATAATCAAATTTAGTCGAATTAAGGATAGAAAATAAGTTGAAAATTTTGTAGGATTTACCTGGGGAGGGGCTGGGGAGGCACCCCGGCAGTGCTTCAGATTAGAGCTTCTGAACTTTAGGGGCTGGCGCCCCGCGCCACCAGTGCGCCAGGGTTGCCTGCCCCCACCCATTTTCCGTCGTTTAGCCCGTCTGAGTCCTTCTAAATTATACTAACACTTCCTATTGATTCTAACTACTATAAACTACTTGTAAACACCAAGAAATCATTCATCACATGAATCATAACCTTGAATTCATTATTCAAATTCAAGGTGGAGTTAAGATTCAAGTCTTGAGAGTTCTTCGAGTCTTTTGAGAAAGTCTCTTTGAATCTTTTTGAGGAGTCTTCTACAATTCCTAATAACTTGTTTCAAGACTCGAGCAAGTGAGTATGAGAAGGAGGAGAATGTATTCATGAGCCTACATTATCATCACGAGATCCTTCATTTCATGAGCCATAACTCTTGAATTCATAATTAAAATTCAAGAGAGAGTTAAGAGTAGAGTCCAAGAAAGTCTTTGAATTCAATTGTGAATCCTTTGAGATCAACTATCGATTTGAGCTAATTTTTGAGGAAGTAAGTATGAGAATGAGAATATTTGTATATATGAGTCCCATATTGTTATGTATTCCTCGAGTCGAGTCATTCATGCCCATAAATTCAGCATGAACTTCGTAAACTGAGCATCTTTGAGAGGAGTAGTACCTTCAAGTTCTAAGTCTTGAGTATTGATTTCCTAATCCTTTTGAAATTATCTTCCTAATCATGGGGCTACTACATGTTACCCATGAAAAATGCTTGAGTTGAGTAGTTCATGCCCATAATCCCACATGAACCCTATGAGTCGAGCAGTCTTGAGATGAGAAGTATCATTGAGTCCTTGAGTTGAGTAGTTCATAGCCCATAATCATGCATGAACCCTCCGAGTCGAGCATTCTTGAGATGAGTAGTATCATTGACTCCTTGAGTTCTGGAGTTGTTGAGTTCCAAGTATTGAGTTTTATGCATGGTTATTAAAAATCTTGAATTGAGTCGTTGGCGTCCATAATTCGGCATGAACCCTATTTTAAGAAGTCTTTTTACAAATTGTTTTAAAACTTGTTTTAAGAGTTGAGCATATGAGTTTGAGGATGATAAAGCTGAGTTCATTTTCTTTAAAATGATATATGGGAACTAAGTATTCCCAGAGTAAATGTTTTTACATTTAAGATGAGATGAAACTGAGATTTTCAAAAGAGTTTGAGCAGTTTGAGTACCATCTCTTTTAAGAGAAAGACTTTTGAGTAATAATCTCAAAACACAGTTAAATGAGATCCCATAGTTAGTCCCGAGTAGTAATGCAAGGAATTCATGTTTGTATGGAAGGGATGATGAGAGAATGAGAACTTCTTCAGGAGTTGGTTAGTAAGAGTCCATGGAGTTGTTAGAATACTAAGCTTGAATGTGGTGTTGTTAAACATGAGGTAGTTCTTGATATGAGCCCAATGTTGAGTAAATGTGGTGGGAAAGAGTAATATTCTTGGGATGAAATTCCCTATCGAGGTATAGAACCCGAATATTAGGATTTGGGTTAAGCTTGAATACAGCAAGAGTGTGCCATTAGACTCAGACATTGGTAAGAGAAGTCATGTACCCTTGTGGGAGCTATGAGTTGCAGGCAATGAGGCATGGTATTCCTATTCTTACTTCATGCCCAAATTTCCTTTGTTTCAGATAAGGTAACTTCATAGAGAGTGTGACTATGTTCACAACAATATCATTCTTAACTTAGGTGCTATAGAAGGTCCCAACTCTTGGTATGAATCAGTCTAGCCTGTGTTAGTAGGCAAGCTCATGAATCAAAGAAGATAGTCAGAGTAACCCCGTTCCATACCCAGTCCAGCCGTCATTCGAGGACGAATGATCCCAAGGAGGAGATAATATAACACCCCAGAAAGTTTTGAGTCAAGACTCGAACCCTTCTTCGTTGTGAGTAGGATTTTACCAAGGAATTTAAAATTTCTTAAGCATTAAGGTCAGGTTACTAGACAGAGCAACTTGAGTTCCAAAAAGAATTAAAGAGAATTCATTCAAGTCATTCCTTAGTTCTTTTAAGTTTTGGGTCAACTTCAAACGACCATACCTTTCAGTACAGGATGAGTTAGGAGACCCTTAAGATAATGAAAGATCTCTGAGTCCTTTTTCCAACGCCAATGAGTTTGCTAATTTTTGAGCTCATATGAGGGAGATATGACTGTTTGAAGTCGGGCTATCTATTTAAGAAAAGTTACCCAGATTTAAGAGGGGTATTTTAGTCTTTTCCTTACCTTATCAGATTAATTCATTTTTAGTAATTAAAAAGGGGTCTAAACTGATTTGGTTCAATTTACACAATCATAATTCACGCTAGGGTTTTAGAAAAGTGTTCAAGAGGAGAAAAGAGGAGAAAGTTCAAGGTTTCGTCAAGTTCTTGAGGTTTCGTTGTGGATTTCGCCAAGGGTTTGATCCCTAAGAGGTATGTAAGCTTTCATAGTATTGGGTTCATTCACCCACGCACCAATTATGTTATTTTCTGCATAAATTTTGTCCTAAAAATTTAAAGGTTTGATGTTCTTGATTAGTGTTCTTGAATTTGCTTTCGTTCTTGAATTAGGATGGGATTGATTAGTTCTTGAGATAATCGAATCGATTTTAAGAGTTTTTTTTAGTAGATTCTGGTGTACATATATTGGGTAAGTGAGAAAAATAGTTTAAAAATTCATCGGATTTGCCTGGGGTGGGGTTGGGGCGACGCCCCAGCAGTGCGCCATATTAGAGCTTCTGAACTTTAGGGGCTGGCGCACCGCGCCAGTAGTGCGCCAGGGTCGCCTGCCCCCACCCGTTTTCCGTCGTTTAGCCCATCTGAGTCCTTCTAAAGTGTACTAGCACTTCCTATTGACTCTAACTACTATAAACTACTTCTAAATACCTAGAAATCATTCATAACATGAATCATAACCTTGAATTCATAATTCAAATTCAAGGTGGAGTTAAGATTCAAGTTTTGAGAGTTCTTCGAGTCTTTTGAGAAAGTCCCTTTGAGTCTTTTTGAGGAGTCTTCTACAATTCGTAATAACTTGTTTCAAGACTCGAGCAAGTGAGTATGAGAATGAGGAGAATGTATTCATGAGCCTACATTATCATCACGAGATCCTTCATATCAGGAGTCATAACTCTTGAATTCATAATTCAAATTCAAGAGAGAGTTAAGAGTAGAGTCCAAGAAAGTCTTTGAATTCAATTGTGAATTCTTTGAGATCAACTATCAATTTAAGCTAAGTTTTGAGGAAGTAAGTATGAGAATGAGAAGAGTCGTATACATGAGTCCGAGATTGTTATTTAGTCCTCGAGTCGAGTCGTTCATGCCCATAAACTCCGCATGAACTTTGTAAACTGAGCATCTTTGAGAGGAGTAGTACCTTCAAGTTCTAAGTCTTGAGTATTAAGTTCCTAATCCTTTCGAAATTATATTCCTAATCATGGGGCTACTACATGTTACCCATGAAAAGTCCTTGAGTTGAGTAGTTCATGCCCATAATCCCGCATGAACCCTATGAGTCGAGCTGTCTTGAGATGAGAAGTATCATTGAGTCCTTGACTTGAGTAGTTCATGCCCATAATCCGTCATGAACCCTCCGAGTCGAGCATTCTTTAGATGAGTAGTATCATTGACTCCTTGAGTTCTGGAGTTGTTGAGTTCCAAGTATTGAGTTTTATGCATGGTTATTAAAAACCTAAAAATGAGTCGTTCACGTGCATAATTCGGCATGAACCCTATTTTAAGAATTCTTTTTACAAATTGTTTTAAAACTTGTTTTAAGACTTGAGCATATGAGTTTGAGGAAGAGTAGAGTTGAGTTCATTTTCTTTAAAATGATATATGGGAACTAAGTATTTTTAGAGTAAATGTTTTTACATTTAAATTGAGAGGAAACTGAGATTTCCTAAAGAGTTTTGAGGAGTTTGAGTACCATCTCTTTTAAGAGAAAGATATTTGAGTAATAATTTCAAAATACAGAAAGAGTTATGTTTTTAAACATATGAGCTAGTTATATTTTGGGAGTAGTATTGAGCACCGATATGGGGTAGAGTTCACACAACTCACAGCCCCCATAAACCATGTAGCCAACGTGGGTAGAAAGGGTCATACTTTTTAGATGATTCCTTATTGCTTTACCTTGGTCTGGAATTTCTCCAGAAGGAAAGAGATGTGGGTATCTCTTCTTCATATCCTACTCAGCCTCCCAATTACCTTCCTCAACAAACTGACTCCTCCATAAGACCTTGATTGATGCTACCTCCTTGGTTCTCAACTTGTGAACCTGAAGATCAAGTATCTCAATGGGAATCTCCTCATAAGATAGGTTTTCCTTAATACCAATATTTTTAGTAGGTATAATAAGTGAAGGATCGCCCATACACTTCTTCAACATAGAAATGTAAAATACCGGATGGACTGCTGCTAACTCTGGCGGTAGCTCCAATTCATAAGCTACATTGCCGGTCCTCTTGGATATTCTGTAAGGACCTATATACCGGGGACTAAGATTCCCCTTCTTGCCAAACCTCATAACACCCTTCATGGGTGAAGCCTTCAAATAAATCCAGTCGTCCACCTCAAACTCTAAGTGTCTTATCCTAACATCAGTATAGGATTTCTGACGACTTGGTGCTGTTTTCAACCTCTCTTGAATGATCTTCACTTTCTCCATAGCTTGATGAACCAAGTCCGGTCTTATTAACCCAGCTTCACAAACCTCAAACCATCTAATAGGAGATCTACATCTTCTCCCATAAAGAGACTCATAAGGATCCACCTAGATGCTAGAGTGATAGCTGTTGTTGTAAGCAAACTCAATGAGAGGTAAGTAATCATCCCAATTACCCCTGAAATCGATCACACACGCCCTCAACATATTCTCTAAAGTCTGAATTTGTGCGCTCTGCTTGACCATCAGTTTGAGGATGGTAAGCAGTACTCAATTTTACCTTCGAACCCAAACCTTTCTGGAAAGACTTCCAGAATTGTGCGGTGAAATGTGCACCTCTATCTAAAATGATGGACACAGGAACTCCAAGAAGTCTGACTACCTCTTGAATATATAATCTGGCATAATCTTCTGCTGAATAGTTAGTCTATACCGGTAAGAAATAGGCTGATTTAATCATCCGATCTACAATCACCCAAATCGAATCATGTTGCTTGCGAGATCGCGGCAAACCAGTGATGAAATCCATATTGATCATCTCCCACTTCCATTCCGGAAGATCTATGTTCTGAGCCATACCACCGGGCCCTATGGTGCTCTAACTTTACTTGTTGGAAATTAGGACACTTAGCAACAAACTCTGCAATAAACCTCTTCATACTACTCAACTAATAGACTTCTCTCAAGTCACGATACATCTTTTTGGAACCCAGGTGGATAGATTATCTGGAGCTATGAGTTTCCTCCATGATCCTCTCTTGAAGTTCATCCACCTTGGGTACACACAATCTACCTTGATACCTCAACACACCATCTCCCCCTTGTTCAAAAGCCATCACTTTCTACTTATGAACATTTGCCTTCAATTCAAGCAAGACAGGGTCTTGGTCTTGTTTCTCTTTCACTTCGGACACTAGTGATGATTCGGCCCCATTCATCACCACTACTCCTCCTTTATTGGAATCCATTAGCCGGCATCCCAATCGTGCAAGTATGTGCACATATTTTACTAATTCTTTCTTGCCTTCCTCAACATGGGAGGTACTACCCATAGACAATCTGCTCAAAGCATCAGCAACAACATTAGCCTTACCTAGGTGATAGAGAATACACATGTCATAATCCTTGAGTAACTCCAACCACCTCAATTATCTGAGATTAAGCTCTTTCTGACTGAATACATATTGAAGACTCTTGTGATCGGTGAACACATCAACATGAACACCATAGAGATAGTTACGCCATAATTTGAAAGCAAACACTACAGCAGCCAACTCTAGATCATGGGTTGGGTAATTCTTCTCGTGAATCTTAAGCTGTTTGGAGGCATAAGCTATAACCTTGCCATTCTGCATCAATACACAACCCAGTCCAACTCTGGATGCATCTCAATACACAACAAAGACTTGTGTACCCTCCGGTAAGGTCAACACTGGGGCAGTAGTCAACCACATTTTCAATTCCTGAAAGCTTTTCTCACAAGCTTCAAACCATTGAAACTTTGTTGTGTTTTGAGTCAACTTTGTCAATAGGGATGAAATAGATGAGAACCCCTTGACGAACCTTCTGTAATAACCAGCCAATCCCAAGAAACTCCTAATATCAGTTGGAGATGTGGGTCTAGGCCACTTCTACACTGCCTCAATCTTCTGAGTGTCAACTCGAATCCCTTCATCGGAAACAACGTGGCCTAAGAACGCCAATGACTCAAGCCAAAACTCACACTTGGAAAATTTGGCATACAACTCTCTATCTCTGAGAGTTTGGAGAACTACTCTGAGATGACTAGCATGATTCTCCTCATTCCAAGAATAAATCAGAATGTCATCAATGAAAACGATAACAAACATGTCAAGATAAGGCTTAAACACAATGTTCATAAGGTCCATGAACGCAGCAGGAGCATTAGTCAAACCAAAGGACTTGACTAGAAACTCATAATGACCATAGTGGGTCCTGAAAGCTGTCTTAGGGATGTCACTTTCTCTTACTCTCAACTGATGATAGCCAAATCTGAGGTCTATCTTATAAAAACAAGTGACACCCTGAAGTTGATCAAATAGATCATCAATCCTCGGAAGTGGATACTTATTCTTGACAGTAACCTTGTTCAATTGGCGGTAATCAATACACATCCTAAGTGAACCATCTTTCTTCCTCACAAATAAGACCCGAGGGCCCCAAGGTGAGACACTTGGTTGAATTAAACCTTTATCAAGAAGATTTTTCAACTTCTCTTTTAACTCTTTCAACTCCGCTGGAGCCATTCTATATGGCGGAATAGAACTAGGTAGAGTATCAGGAAGAATATCTATACCAAATTATATTTCTCTCTCAGGAGGTACTCCGGGTAGATCATCTAGAAAGACCTCTGGAAACTCACTTATAACTGGAACTGACTGAATAGGTGGTGTCTCAACACTAGAGTCATTAACTCGAACTAAGTAATAGATGCACCCCTTGGAAACTAACTTTGTCACCTTAAGGTATGAAATAAAATGACCCTTAGGAACTGCTGAACTACTCTTCCACTCTATAACAGGCTCATTAGGAAACTGAAACTTTACAACTCGAGTTCTACAATCAACTGAGGCATAACAGGCATGAAGTCAGTCCACCATATTTAACTCGACTAAGTCAACCATGGTATCCTTGTGATTGACAGAAATTGTACAATCATGATAAACTCTCTCGGCTAGAATAGACTCACCAACAGGTGTGGAAACAATGAAGGGCTCAAGAAGTTGCTCGGGAAGAATGTCAAAATTCATAGCAACATATGGAGTAGCAAATGATAGACTCTCACCTGGATCTAGCAATGCATATACATCAAAAGTAAAGACTTTGATCATACCAGTGACAACATCAGGTACATTCTCTTGCTCTTGGCGACTGGTGATAGCATACAGATGGTTTGCTCCTCCGCCTATCCCTGAAGTAGCTGCTCTAAGTGCAGCTCTGTCTGGTGGAGCCACTGAAGAAGATTGGGCTCTGTTGCCCCATTACCACTACCCTACCTGTTCTTAGGGCACTCTCTCATGAGGTGACCATTTTTACCACACTTGAAGCAACCAGTGGAACAATCACGACACGCTCCTGGGTGGTTCCTACAACACTTAGCACATGCAGGAGTCCAATTACCTCTTTGTGCCACACTACCTTGAGATTGTACAGGTCTAGCTTTAAAGTTCTGAGAGTTCTGATTCTTAAACTCACCTCTGTTCCTTGGTGCAGGTGCACTAGCAGATGATGGAGCAGGTCCATTTTTATTTTGTTGAAAAGATGACCGGTTCGGATTACTCTTCTGCTGCCCGCACTCATTTCCTAATGTCTTAGACTTCTTGTCCCAGAACTCTTCTCTATCTCTCAGCTTATCTTCCTCAACCTGTTGCACATGGATCATAAGTCTTTCTATGTCCATATCTCCTATCAACATAGCTGCCTTTCCCTCTTTGCTTGACAAACGAGACAACCCATACACAAACAAGCTCATCCTGCTCCTCATATCAGCAACCATCTCCAGAGCATAGCGGGAAAGTTGAGTGAACTTGAGGCTATATTCATGCACACTCATGGATTCCTGCTTAAGAGTGAGGAATTCTCTTACATTTGCCTCTCTCAGTTCACAGGGAAAGAAACGCCTCATGAAGGTCTCTTCGAACGCAGCCCAGCTTACAATTAGTGCATCCTCATCTCTACTCTTCTTCCATTGGTCGTACCAGACTCTAGCAATACCGTTCAATTGGTATGCAACTAGTTCCACACGTTCAACATCTGTAACATGCATCACCTCAAATATTTTTTACAGCTCTTCCACAGAGTTTTTCGGATCCTCAGTGACACATTAACCGGTGAAGTCTGAAGGACTCATCCTCAAGAAATCACGGCTCCTGAATGTATCATCCATATCCTGTTGAACCCCGTTCTGTTGCCCAGCTTGGTTGGTCACAACTTGACTCAACATCCGGATAGCATCCCGAAACTCAGCATTAGTGACTTCTCCTGGGGGTTGCACTTCTGGTGCATTGGGTACCCCTTGATCCTGAGGATCAACATTCCTCCTAGAAGGATGACCTCAAACAGCTCTTCGTGGAGGCATGATCTGAAAGATACATGCAAGCACGAATTAGAAAGAAACTTTATAGAGTTGAACTATATCGCATGAAAAAAGTATGAAAGAAGTGAGATAGTTCCTAACTGTCGCAGCCTCCTAATTATAGATGTGGCGCGCTTCACACGGATAACTAAGACTCTACAGACACGGCTTCATAGACACCCTAGGACTTTTGAACTCTGTACTCTGATACCAAGTTTGTCATGCCCCGAGCCTACACTCTGGGCGTGTCCGACACTCGAGAACTATTACTGGCCCCAAATGAACCCTTGGCCTGGATCAACTCTCAGTGGAAGACTTACTAACATAAGATGAACTCAAATATAAAGCTTAAGCTCAAATTTCTCAAAATAATAAACTCAGAAATGTATAAGAACATTCAACTGGCCAAAAAAGGCAACTCTAGTCTCAAACATTAACAATGGAAATGAAAAGGACTCCTGAACTACTACTGTCTATCTATGAAGCCTCTAAATGACAAATATGGAAGTCGAGATAAGACCCACGACATCCTAATAAAACTGAAAAGTAAATGGAATCCTCCAGAAGCAAGGAGGCTCACCAACGCTAACTCGAACTACTATGGTAGCAACGAAGGGCCTGTTGATGACCTTGATCTCATGTATCTGCATCATGAAATGATGCAGGCCAAATAACATCAGTACATGGAATGTACGAGCATGCAAGGGGAACTCTAAAGCACAGACATAATCTTGAACTGATAAAAAGGAAGAACATACTCACCTCATCTAGACTCAGCTCAACTCAAGGATACTCAAAGATACTCAAGGATACTCAAACTCAGAAGTACTCAAATCATTTCTATATAAAAGCAACAATAAAGATGCATTATAAAGAAAGTTTTAAAACAGTAGATAATAACTCAATGTATTTTAAAAATACAATAATAACTCTTTACTCTTATTTGGGAGATTCTCTAACCGACAACTATCACTATGAGCTATGTGATTATACAGCGTCTCGCCCACGCTGCCAGAACTGTCCTGTACCTTGCCGGAGTATAAGACATCCTCAACTAAGTAGATCTACTAATCTATGCTTAAAAATCAATAAGAAATAATCTAAAAAGTATGACCCTTTCTACCCACATTCTCTAAATGGTTTATGAGTACTTTGAGTTTGTTTGAACTCCTCCCCATATCGATGCTCAATTCTACTCCCAATAATATAACTCAGCTCATATGTTTAAAAACATTTCCTCATCCTCAAACTTTGAGATTATTACTCAAAAGGGTTCTCTTAAAAGAGATAGTACTCAAAACTCCTCATGAACTCATTTGGAAATCGATGTTTCCTCTCATTTTAAATGTAAAAACATTTACTCTTGAGAATACTTAGTCCCCATATATTCTTTTTTTTAAATGAAGCTCAAATCTTCTCATCCTCATACTCAAGTACTCAAGTCTTAAAAAAAGTTTTAAAAGTTTGTAAAAGACTTCTCAAAATAACTCGAAAGACTTCTCAAAATAACTCAAAAGACTTTCTCAAACTCAACTCTTAATCTTTTCTTGAATTTGAATTATGAATTCAAGAGTTACGATTCATGATATGAAGAATCTCGTGATGATTAAATATATTTTAGATCGGTAGGATTAAGGAAGGAATGAAAGCTCGACTCAAAGGAACAAGTATTGATCGAAGGATGGAAGGAAAAGTGGGCTGACGCTCCTGGCACTTCCATGTGAATTCAAGAGTTACGATTCATGATATGAAGAATCTCGTGATGATTAAATATATTTTAGATCGGTAGGATTAAGGAAGGAATGAAAGTTCGACTCAAAGGAACAAGTATTGATCGAATGATGGAAGGAAAAGTGGGTTGACGCTCCTGGCACTTCCCTGGCTCGCCGTGCCAGCCCTCCACTTACTGGGGATGGTTTGTAGCACATTTCTGGCATGCCACCCCAGCCCTTTTGGCACATCTGGCGCACGGTGCCCCAGCCCCTCCCCAGAATATTCCGATGAATTTTTCTTCTCGATTTCTGGTCCTAATTCACCTAGAATCGAATGGTTTCTTTCAAACTCACTTAGATTTGAATATGCAACATAAATACACGAAAAACTACTCAAAAACAACCCTCCAACTCATAACATTCATCTCAATAATTCATCAAACCTCATTATTAAAGATTTATTATACGAAACTTCAAGAACTTATCAAGAACTCAATTATTCAACCTCAAAAATGAAATTACGGATAAAATTGCATGATTGGTGTGTGGTTGAATGAACCCATCACTATGAAAACTTACATACCTCATTAGGATCGAATCATTTGCGAAATCTCTTGACGATTGCAAGAAAATCTTGAACGCCTTAGTCTTTTCTCCTTTTTTTCTCTACTTGAACTTCTCTCTAAACCCTAAGCGTATTTAGGATTATCAAAACTGATACAAATCATTTTAGACCCCTAAAATATTACGAAAAACGTTTAAAGATGATGGGGTGAGGGAAAGACCAAAATTCCCCTCGTTAATTTGGGTAACATTTCTTAACTGGATAAGCTGACTTCAAACGCGCATATCTCCCTCATCCGAACTCGAAACTTAGCAAACTTTATGGCGTTGGAAAGAGAATTCAGAGATATTTCATTTGATATTTTACAGGCCACCTAACTCATCATGTACTGAAAGTTATGGCCGTTTGAATTTGACCCAAAACTCACAACTTAAGTTTAACTTGAACAAATATCAAATTAGCTCTTTTCAAATTAGTTCTTTCTAAATTTATCCCTTTCTAAGGCCGAGGTGTTACACATAACGAGTCCTAAACATTGTCTTAGGGATATCTAATTCCCTAATCTTCAGCTGGTGATAACCAGACCTCAAATCAATTTTAGAGAACAAAGATGCACCCTAAAGCTGATCAAACAAATCATCAATATGAGGAAAAGGATGCTTGTTCTTCACTATTACTTTGTTCAACTGTCGATAATAAATACACATCCTTATGGTTCAATCTTCTTTCTCTCAAACAACACAGGAGCACCCCATGG
Organism: Solanum etuberosum; assembly: GCA_029582245.1. Lineage (NCBI taxonomy): Eukaryota > Viridiplantae > Streptophyta > Magnoliopsida > Solanales > Solanaceae > Solanum > Solanum etuberosum. Next base: position 53,927 of record JAJONR010000627.1, on the reverse strand, counting down.
AGAAACACATAAACCCCTTACTCAACAAATCCTATAATTGGTCCTTCAATTCCTTCAACTCAGCTGGATCCATACGATAAGGAGAAATAGAGATGGGTTTGGTGCCCGGCTCCAAGTCAATAGCAAAATCAATATCCATGTATGGAGGAACACCTAGAAGATCAGTAGGAAACACATACAAAAACTATAGAACAATGGGCATAGAATCCATGAGAGGTAGCTCAACACTAGTATCCCAAATGAAAGCCAAATAGGACAAACAACCTCTATCAACCAATTTATGAGCTCAAATGAACGAGATAACTTTGCTAGGGTAAGAACCACTAGCACCGGTCTACTTATCTCTCGAGACACCCAACATCGCTAAGGTCACAATCATCGTATAAGAATCAAGAATAGCATGATGCAGAGAAAGTCAATTCATACCAAAGATAATATCAAAGTGTATCATCTCTAAAATGATCAAGTCTACCCAATTATGATACCCACCCAAAGAAACAAGAAAGGATTGATACACTCAATCCACCACTAAGGATTTAGCCACTAGTGTAGAAACATGAATAGGCATAGGCATGCAATCAGACACATATCAAACCCAGCAGCAAAATAGGTAGACACATATGGGAAAGTAGACCCCGGATAAAACAATACAGGTGTATTTTGATGGCAAACTAGGACGATACTTGTGATCAGTGCATCAGAAGTCTCGGCCTCAGGCCTTCCTAAACAGATAACACTAGCCCTTACTCCCACCTGCAGTCTGAGGAGAAAACCTACCTCCACCCTGTGGAGCTGGAGCACGCCTACCCCTACCAGAAGTCCTTCCACCTCTACCAGACTGACCTCTGCCTCGACCCCTGACCAGAGGCGCTGAATCTCTAGATGGAGAAACTGAATAAGAACGTTGGATCCTAAATGAGTCTATATAGGACACTAATGCATCAGATGATCTGGATCCCCCACAAGTAAAGTAAGATCTCAGCACAGATAACTACGGTTAAGAACCAAACAAACTACTATGGCCATCTCGGCCTTAGCCATAAGATCCTTGGGCTGACTTCCCACTCTCAACAACTGGCATAGATGCATGAACCACCCCACGGCACTGAAAAGAGATACTACCTCTATGGGAACCACTTTCTCCAAATAAGGCACTAGAAAATTGACCAGACGATTGGGCTCTCCAAACTCCTCTAAAACCATCAAATCTACCTCCTTGGCGGTGCTTAAAATGGACTGGAAGGAATCCCCCTCTCTGGCTGCTCTAAACACATAAGACTTGACGGAGAAAGTCAACCCTCTCACAAACCCACTAACTCTTTCTGCCTCATCTAGAAAATTAGTCATAGCATATCTAGAAACCTCAAAATGGGCCTCATACTCGATCACAAACAAACTACCCTCAGTCAAGCTCTCAAACCTAACTCGACTCTTCTCCCTCACGCTCCAAGGAATGAAGTGGTCCTTGAAAGCACTAGAGAACATATCCCACTCTAGCGGGGGAGATCATATTGGTCTAGATCTCACAAAAGTCCTCCACCACTCTATGGCGCGTCCACGAAGCTGAAGTGCAATAAAGTAAACACTACAAATATCCACCATAACCTTTACCTCAAGAATCTCATGGCACAAATTCAAGACCTCATGAGTATCCTCACTCTTACCACCATGAAACAGGGGTGGTTTCATCTTTTGAAACCTCTCATAAAATTGATGATCAACCACTGTCAAAATAACCCAAGAGCAATCTGTGCACCAACAGCCGGTGCAGGAATCACTGGTGGCCCATTTGATCTTGAATACCCAGAACTTGCTTCTGACCTGGGATCTATACCCCTACCCTCGTTTGAGCATCCTGTGGTGTACCTATCGCACTACCCTCAAAGTGGTTCTTTAACATACCAAGCATCCTCAATAAAGTCTCTTAAAACAAAGGAGCTTCAAACTCAGTAGGAACCTGGTCCTCAACAACCTCAACCTGTAGCTAGGGGGAAACCTCTCTAGTTCTTCCTTTAGCTGGTGTCGCTCAACGGGTACGACCTTTACCTGGTGCTACTCCACAAGCATGGCCTCTAGCTCGGGTCCTACCTCTACCCCTAGCTGAGGTCTCAACAATAGCCTCGGGGACTACCTCTTTTCTACAATTGGAAACAGAAGCTTTGGTCCTCGGTATCTGCCAAAAAAACATGCGGTAACTCAACACTAGCGAAGGTAACCATGCATGATAAAAGAGAGTAAACAAGAGGAAGTTTCCTAACGAACTTCATAGCCTCTTGAAGATAAGTACAAATGTCTCCAAACTAATCCTCCAGACTCTACTTAGACTTGGCTTGTACACATGTGAGACCCATGAACCTAGGGCTCTAATACCATTTGTCACGACCCAAAAATAGAACTGATGACACTTGTTTATCCCCACAAAGAAAAGTCAGCCTCAACCCAATGAAATAAAAGAAAAATGGAAAGATAAAGCAAGAACAAGATAAAGTAGAAAACTTATTCTATCTATTAAAACCTCTAAAATGTGGTTATTACATGTACAAGTCACTACATACATAAAGTGTGGAATTAAGAAATAAGTTCAAATATGAATCTTTTGTTTCTCAAGTAGAACAAAGCATAAAGAAAAGGAAGATAGGGCCCACCAGGATGACATGCAGCTGCCTCTCAATAGTCCTTTGACAAGCCTCGGGAAGTAAGAGAAGAAACGCAATCACGCTAATCCGGGCTCAGAACCTACACAAGTATAGAAGTAAGAAGTCAGTACCAACAACACGGTACCCAGCAGAAAACCTAATAAACAACGCATTTATCTAGAAAATGAATACTCTTTTCGTTCCAACCGAACCACCTCAAACTACAATCTGCACAGAAATCAAACCAACCTAACAGTTCTATAATACACAACTCACAAGGCTCAATAATCACAGTTCAATAGTCATAATATAATAAAAAAAAGTCACATATAAGCATCAAAATGCATCAAACTACAATAATGAATCTATCGTCAGAACTATTTCCTATCGACACAATATCACTAGCCGGAACTATTTTTCATCGGCTTTATATCAAATCACTAGCCGGAACCATTTCATATCGTCTTTATATCATTCACTAGCTATAAATGACCTCGGCATCAGAAACACTTGCTGGAAATGATCTCAGCATAATAGCACTCACTGAAAATGACCTCAGTATCATAAACATTTGCCAGAAATGATCTCATCATAATAGCACTCGTCGGTAATGAACTGTCACGATCCAGACCGTCGTGATTGGCACCCACACTAACCCTCCGATGGGAGAACCATTACTACAACCCGACTAAACAACTTAACAAAAAACTAGGCATGTAAAGATACGGAAGCAGTTTTAAATGTCTAACGAAATATGGAGTTCCCATAAACTCCGAAAGTTTAACAAAACAACTACTAAAACATATGTGGAAAAAACCCCTAGAAACTGAAAGTCATTGTACCAAAACTCTGATTAACTAACAAGTCTAAGAAAAAGGGGCGCAGCCCCGAAAACTAAACAAGACACCCTAAACAAATAGTTTGAGTCCGAAAAGAGTGGACTAAAACAAGAGAGATCCATGGCATCCTGAAAGAATTGGCTCACCCTTGAATCCAGTCATGCTCAATAGTCAGCTAGCTGAGGTCTGTCAGTAGCCGCCTGAATATGCCCTGTACTCAACAAAGAACGAGCAAGTGCAGTATCAGTACACACCCAGAGTGTACTGGTAGGATCACACGGGTATTCCAGTAAGCAAAACATATACCAGCAATCACAACACAGTAAACACACACATATACAGAATATATATATAAACCAGTTATCAATTCAGGAGCCATGTATAATTCCACATTCTCAATAACAAGTAGATACAACAGTACAATGGTCCTCTCATGGAACCGACGCCCAAACTGTTAGTGTGTCGGGACGTGACACCCGATCCAATTAGTGTGTCGGAACGTGACACCCAATCCAATGTATGTGTCGGAACGTGACACTCGATAATTACCCAAGGTGCAGCTAGGGATTTTTCCCACCATCAACTTTAGGCCAAAACCCTCCCCCAACGATAATTACCCAAGAATCTAAGTTCTACAAATCAAAATATGGATTAGGGGAGTAAAATCCTTACCTTTAGCACCAAAAGTCATGGAAAACTGTCAAGAAACGGCCCTAGGTCATCTCCTAGCTCTTAAGAATGACGTTTGCAGAAAAATAATGAAATTGAGGTTTTTTCCCGACTTAAGTCGCGACTGGCCCGCCACAGTGGAACCAAACCCACCCTAGCGGCATGCACAGAGATAGAGAGTCAGAATTTGAGTTCCAAACTCCCATTTCACAAAACACCTTCTACCCTTGACGTTCAAAAACTACCGGTTAACACTAAGATCAGTTTCAGGAGTTCTACTCACCCGAATTCAATTTCGTAAAGTCGTACGGGCTCCTTAACGACTTGGCTATCTACTTATGTGATAGAATTCATAATTAACTCTCATTCATTAATAGATTTCCTTAGACCTCCGTGACTCAGATTTCGTCCAAATCTGAACTAGGCTAGGAATTCTCAAGTTATTACCCAAAAGTTTTTCTGGCCCAATTCTTTCCCCATTGGCTTTTCAATAACGACGGAAACAGGTCATTAAAATAGATACCAATTTACCCATCACTCGTCCCTGAGTGATAAACTAGGAAAAGCTAGATAAAGTAAGGGTAGAGTAGTACCTGAATCGTTGAACAACGGGGGATACTTGTCTCACATGTCTTTCTCGGTTTTCCAAGTAGCTTCCTCAACCGATGCTTTCATTGAACTTTCATGGACTTTATCTCCTTGGTCCTCAGCTTTTGGATATCGCGATCAAGAATTGCAACCGGTTCTTCCTCATACTGATTATCTTTGTCTAACAAAATTGAGTCCCATTTTATGATGTAATCCCCATCCCCATGGTACTTCTTTAACATGGACACATGAAACACTGGATGAACTCTAGATAAGCTAGGAGGTAAAGCCAACCTATAAGCCATTGGCCCTACACAGTCATGAATTTCAAATGGTCCAATGTATCGACGACTAAGCTTCTCCTTTTTTCCAAATCTCATCTCCCCTTTTATGGGTGACACTTTAAGAAGAACTTCTTCACCGGCCTGAAATGCCATGTCTCTTACCTTACGGTCTTCTTACTTCTTCTGTCAACTCTAGGCTGCTAGAATCTTAGCTTGGATGCTTCTTACCTTATCTTGAGCATTCTTCACCAAATCAACCCCCAAAGGTTTGACATCTCCAGCCTCAAACCATCTTATGGGTGATCTACATCTCCTCCCATAAAGTGCCTCGAATGGTGCCATGTCGATGCTGGAGTGGTAACTGTTATTATAGGAGAACTCACACAATGGTAGACTCTTATCCCAATGTCCTCCAAAGTCAACCACACATGCCCTCAACATTTTCTCTAACACTTGAATAGTCCTCTCTGACTGCCCATCCGTCTGTGGATGGAAAGCTGTACTAAAAGTGAGTTGAGTGCCCAACTCCTCATGCAATTTTCCCCAAAACTTGGAAGTGAAATACGTACCACGGTCCGAGATGATAGAAATGGGCACTCCATGCAACCTCACTATCTCCTTCACATAAACCTTAGCCAACTGCTGCAGATTATAGTCTATTCTGACTGGAATAAAGTGGGCTGACATAGTCAATCTGTCAAGTACTACACAAATGGAATCAAACTTCCCCAAGGTCTTGGGGAGACCAACCACGAAATCCATAGCTATTCTTTCCCACTTCCATTCCAGAATTGGCATTCGCTGAAGCAAACCTGCAGGCCTTTGATGTTCATATTTTACTTGTTGACAGTTGTGGCATTTAGCTACAAACTCAGCTATGTCTCTCTTCATGCCAGGCCACCAATAAAGTCGTTTCAATTCTCGGTACATCTTGGTCACACCCGGATGAATGGAATACCGCAAACCATGGAATTCTATCAACATTTTCTTAATCAAGTCATCCACTCGGGGAACACAAACTCTTCCCTTAAAACTGAGCACACCACCTGTATCAAAAGTCGCATCTTGTGCCTTGCCAGACACGGTCTTCTTTCTCAGCTCATTCAAATTCTCATCCTCAAACTGTTTGACCTTGATCTCCTCAATGAAAGTGGGCCTAACCTCAATGCTAGCTAACACCCCACCTTTCTCTGAGAGGCCCAACTGCATGGACTTAGACTCTAAAGTCTGGATCTACTTGGCCAAAGGTCGCTTGGATACACCCAAGCAAGATAGACTACTCATACTCACCGCCTTCTGGCTTAATGCGTCTGCCACCACGTTAGCCTTACCCAGATGATACTGGATGGTAGCATCATAGTCCTTGAGTAACTCCATCCACCTTCACTATCTTAGATTTAGGTCCTTTTGAGTGAATACATGTTGTAGGCTACGGTGGTCAGTAAACACCTCACACTTGGCACCATAAAGGTAATGCCGCCAGATCTTAAGGGCAAATACTACCGCTGCCAACTCCAAATCATGCGTCGGGTAATTTCGCTCATGTACCTTCAACTGCCGCGAAGGATAAGCTATGACATTCTTATTCTGCATCAACACAACACCCAAGCCCGAATGTGAAGTATCATAATAAACAATGAAAACTTTACCTTCCACCGGTAGTGCCAAAATAGGTATTGTGGTCAGAAGAGTCTTGAGCTTTTGAAAGCTCTCTTCACATTTGTTAGTCCACTCGAAAGGTACCTCATTTTTGGTCAGCCTCGTCAAATGCGTGGCGATAAAAGCAAAATTCTTCATAAATCGGCGATAGTAATTGGCGAGCCTCACAAAACTCCTAATTTCAGTCACAGAACTAGGCTGGACCCAATTCCTGACTGCTTCAATCTTTTGGGGATCTACCACTACCCCTTCCCTTGAAACCACATGCCCCAAAAAGGCAACTAAAGTTAACCAAAACTCACACTTGGAAAATTTAGCATATAACTTTTGTCTCCCAAGGACACCCAAAACTATACGAAGATGGTCAGCATGCTCTTCCTCACTCTTCGAATAAACAAATATGTCATCAATAAAAACAATAACAAACGAATCCAGAAATGGTTTGAACATACCATTCATCAAACTCATGAAAGCTGCAGGCGCATTTGTCAACCCAAACGACATTACTAGAAATTCATAGTGCCCATAGCGGGTCCTGAATGCCGTTTTTGGTACATCCTCAGGCCTAATCTTTAACTGATGGTAACCAGAACCTTAGATCAATTTTAGAGAAAACCGACGCACCTTGCAACTGGTCAAAGAGATCATCAATCTGAGGCGATGGATACTTATTTCGAATGGTGACCATATTTAACTGTCGATAGTCTATGCACATCCTCATACTACCATCCTTTTTCTTAACAAACAAGACAGGAGCACCCCACGGGGAAGTACTAGGATGGATGAAACCTTTATCAAGAAGTTTCTGAATTTGAGCTTTAATCTCTCTCAACTCCATCGAAGCCATGCGATAGGGAGGAATGGAGATGGGGCGAGTGCCCGATTCCAAGTCAATGCAAATATCTATATCTCTATTCAGAGGTATATCAGGAAAATCGGTAGGAAACACTTCTCTAAATTAAGACACTACAGGAATAGACTCAATAGAGGGAGACTCAACATCAACATCCCGAACATAAACCAAAAACACCAAACACCTCTGCCCCACCAGTTTCCTAGCCCGAATGGAAGATATGACCTTAGCTGGCTTAGGTTTTTACACCCCTTCCCACTCTAACTTTTCCCTACCCGGGATCTCTAGAGTCACAGACTTAGCATTACAATTTAGCACAGCATAATAGGGGGACAACCAAGTCATGCCTAACATTATATCGAAGTCAGTCATATCCAAAATAACCAAATCAGCCCAAGTCTGAAAACCCATAAATAAGATAGGACAAGCACGATAGACATGGGTGACTATAACAGACTCTCCAACTGGGTTAGAAACATAGATGGGGGCATAAGTAAATCACAAAACATATCAAATCCCAAGGCAAACTGAACTGACAGATATGAATAAGTAGAACCCGGATCAAACAAAACAGTAGCCATCTGGTCAAACACAAGAATGGTACATGTAATCACCGCGTCAGAAGACTCTTTCTCGCTCTTGCTCAGAAAGGCATAACACTGAGCCTTTTCATCTTGAAGGGCGACCTCCTTGCCTGGCTGCACTGCTCCTATACCTGCATTACCATTTCCCCGGCCTCCACGGCTTCGCTGATTTCCTTCTCGCCCACCTTGTGGATGCCCTCTACCATTATTACCGTTGCCCAAAGGTACCACTGGTCTAGACTACTGCTACGCGGGGTCAAACATGTGGGGGAGGGGACAATCTCTCTTCATATGCCCAGGTTCTCCACAATTATAACAAGTGCGATCAAAAGACGACATGTTGCCCACCGAAGGTGCGACTCCCTGGCTATCCTGAATAAAATTCTGATGTGGAGTTCCCGAGTAACTACTTGTAGAAGCGGGCAAGGCTGACTGAATTGGTCGGGCTGCAAGTGTCGGCCTACCTGAACCTCTGGAGTAGGAACCATGGAAGTTACCTATGCTCTTGGTCTTCTTAGCCAAAGCCTTGACCTGCCCATCACGTCGAACTCCTTCCACTTTCGTCACAAAATCTATCACCTCATTAAAACATTTCCCTACCGAGGTCATGTGAACAGACAATACTTGTAACTCGGAGTTCAGTCCCTTGACGAATAGATGAATCCTCTCCTCCTCAGTAGTCACCAATTGTGTAGCATATCTAGACAAAGCATGGAACTTAGCCTCATAACCAGCTACAGACATACCACCCTGCTCTAACGCCATGAACTCATCCTTCTTGCGATCCTTCAAAGTCCGGGGAACATACTTTTCCAAAAACAAGGCATGGAACTGTGTCCAAGTGAGTGGGGGCAAGACTGGCGATCTGCATTCCACATAAGCTCTCCACCACTGCTTAGTCTCACCTTGTAGCTGGAAGGTCACAAACTCTACTCCATGCTGATGTACAATACCCAACTTATGAAGCCTCTCATAACAATCCAAGATGAACTCATAGGCGTCCTCACTCTCAGAACCATGGAATACAGGTGGCTTCAACTTCAGAAACTTAGTCAACATCTTATGCTCATTAACAGTCATCATTGGACCCAACAAAGGACGAAAAAAGGCATCAATGCCTAATGCTCCATCTACCCTTGGAATAGTAGCAGTAACAGGGCGGTTGATCGGAGGTTGAGTAGCTTGCACTGCTGGAAGGATTCCAAGACCGACCAACCCCTTCAGAAAGGACATGATCTGCTAAGCTAACCCTGGGTCTAAGGGAAGAATACATGTAGTCTCAGCCTGTACCTCCTCTTCTGTTCCAACATCCTCTTCATTTTCGATTTCCACATTCTCTTGTACCCCTTCTTGGGGTGCAGGAGAGACCTCTTCCCGGGGAGCATTTTCAATGGGGGCTCCACTCCTGGCGGGTGCTGCCCTTCCTTGACCTCTACCCCTTGCTCTTCCTCTACCCCTGCCACGACCGCGGCCTCTTTCTGCGGGCTCCCCAGGTGGCTCATTGACGAGAGTTACAGGCCTGACACCGTTGAATCGTGTATTAACCATCTGCGGATAGAAGAGTGAAGGAGATTAGATACCAATTTGGATCACCAGATACCAATTGGAATCAAGTCATAGCATGAAAGGATAAAAGACAGGGAGATTTCCTAAAGTCTTATAGCCTCTCAAAGAAAAGTACAGACGTCTATGTACCGTTCCGCAAGACTCTACTAGACTCGTTTTAGTACAATGAGATCAACAAACCTAGGGCTCTAATACCAACTTTGTCACGACCCAGACCGTCGTGATTGACACCTACACTAACCCTCTGATGGGAGAACCATTACTACAACCCGACTAAACAACTTAACAAAAAACTAGGCATTTGAAGATACGGAAGCAGTTTTAAATGTCTAAGGAAATATGGAGTTCCCATAAACTCCGAAAGTTTAACAAAACAACTACTAAAACATTTGCGGAAAACACCCCTTGAAACTGAAAGTCATTGTAACAAAACTCTAATTAACTAACAAGTCTAAGAAAAGGGGGCACAACCCCGAAAACTAAACCAGACACCCTAAATAAATAGTCTGAGTCCGAAAAGAGTGGACTTAAACAAGAGAGATCCATGGCAGCCTAAAAGAACTGGCTCACCCTTGAATCCGGTCACGCTCAATAGTCACCTAGTTGAGGTCTGTCTGTAGCCGCCTGAAGATGCCCTGTACTCAAATAAGAACGAGCAAGTGCATTATCAATACACACCAACAGTGTACTGGTAGGATCACGCGGCTATTTCAGTAAGCAAAACATATACCAGCAATCAGAACACAGTAAACACACACATATACAGAATATATATATAAACCAGTTATCAATTCAGGAGCCATGTATAATTCCACATTCTCAATAACAAGTAGATACAACAGTACAATGGTCCTCTCATGGAACCGACGCCCAAACTGTTAGTGTGTCGGGACGTGACACCCGATCCAATTAGTGTGTCGGAACGTGACACCCGATCCAATGTATGTGTTGGAACGTGACACTCGATTCAATGTATGTGTCGGAACGTGACACCTGATCCAATATATGTATCGGAATGTGACACCCGATCCAATGTATGTGTCGGAACTTGACACCCGATCCAATCAACACAACCACAATCACATTCACACTCATAACGTACATACTCATAATCATACAATCAAGTGTTGATTCATGGCATACAATTGTTCATTCATACTAATTTCATTAGGTTTGATCAATAGTGACTCATTCACATACATGCATGCATTACAATGAAGCAATTACCGATATATATCACTAAAACATGAAATCAAACCATCACCTACCTCAAAACCAAGCTTCAATCCTCCTAAGACACTTAAGCCTTCCCTTTTCGGATTCTTTTCGCTTGTTTTTCGTCTACAACCGAATAATTTAACGCAAGGATCAATAATTAAGGTCTAATTTACCCGGATTATAACAAACCCAATAACCCAAGATGAAACCCATGATCCTAAGGTGCAGCTTGGGCTTTTTCCCACCATCAACTTCAGGCCAAAACCCTCCCCAACGATAATTACCCAAGAATCTAAGTTCTACGGATTAGGGGAGTAAAACCCTTACCTTTAGCACCAAAAGTCGTGGAAAACTGTCAAGAATTCGCCCTGGGTCATCTCCTAGCTCTTAAGAATGAAGTTTGCCGAAAAATAACGAAATTGGAATTTTTCCCCGACTTAAGTCGCGACTGGCCCGCCACAGCAGAACCAAACCCGCCACAGCAGCCCCGCCCTGGTGGGATTAATCCCGCCTTGGCAGCTTGCATGGAGACAGAAAGTCAGAATTTGAGTTTCAAACTGCCATTTCACAACACACCTTCTACCCTTGACGTTCAAAAACTATCCGTTCACGCTAAGATTTGTTTCGGGAGTTCTACTCGCCTGAATTTGATTGCGTAAAGTCGTACGGGCTCCTTAACGTCTTGGCTATCTATAGAATTCATAATTAACTCTCTCATTCATTATCAGATTTTCCTAGACCTCTCTGACTTAGATTTTGTCCAAATCTGGACTAGGCTAGGAATTTCCAAGTTACTACCCAAAATTTTTCTAGCCCAATTCTTTCCCCATTGGCTTTTCCATAACGACAGAAACAGGTCGTTACATGATCTTGGCATCATAACTCCCACATGTCTCATCACGGTGTTCAACAATCAACGCACACAAGCAATACCACACCACATGAAAGAGACAATAATTCATGCAATTCAAATTCATATTCATGTTATCAAGCATTTTATCAATCAATCAACAAGGGTCCCAAAAAGGCAATACACATCATCATGATCATCACATAGCCTTTTCAATTAAATCCATCTTTATTCATTAGGATTTATCAAGTAGAAAATTAACCCCTCACCTCATTCCAATTACTCCCAACGCACAAACAACAAAGGGAATACACGAATTCTACTAAAATACAAGATTTAGGAGATCACTTGTCTAAAATCAATCAATTAATCACTCCAAGGGTAGAGTCTTTCCCTTCCAACCAATGTCCAAAGCCACACAATCTATAACAATCAAGTATTCACAATAAATCTCCAGAAACAACAACAACTGCATCAATTTCATTGAAAAATGAGTCCATCAACTCCAAACCAAATTTTGAAAACAAGGTTTGAATCCAAAATTTAATACTTGAAAACAATAATCAAGGCTTTAGGAACTCATTGTGAAAATCATTTAGAAAAAGGACTAGAAATCATATCATAATCTCCATTTAGTTTAGAACTTGAGTTCTTGAAAAAACATGTCATTTACCAATCAAATCCCAAATTTCGATGTTAGAATTCATAAATAATCAAAGGAAAATGAAGTTTTAGGGTCAGAAAACCTTAGTCAAATGATTTAGCATAAGAAGTCCATTCAAAAATTGCCACCAAGGGTTTTTCAAGGTCAAAAATGGAAAATGGGGCTTAAACCTCGAAATTTGCAGTCAAACCCCCCTAATTTCGCAAAAGAGGCCCTGGGTTTGCAAAAGCGAACCCCGAATGAAATTATAGCCCTCGCGATCGCAAATAGACCTTCACCTAAGCAAAGGTCGCGATCGAGACACCTCACTTCACGATCGTAAATTTTAGTGGGAATGACCTCTCACGAACGTGACCCATCCTTCTTGAAAGCGATGCTCGCTTAAGCGAGCAGCCCATCGCTAACGTGAAGTACACAGACACCCAAAAAAACTATCCAACTCTCAAAACATCGAAAAGATCCTCGGGATTAGTTCGGAACCCGTGCACACAAACCATATATGGAAATTAATTATACTCGACGTTCCTGACTAAATGGAATCATCGAAATACAAATCTGAGGTCTGCTTGACCCAAAATTCATGAAAACCATAAGAAACTAACTCAATACCTAAAAAGGTTAAAACAAGTTCAAAACCTCTCAAAAATCAACTAAGACCTCACCTAGGCATAAAATCATTCTTCAAATCCAATGAAACTCTCATAATCCTGATCTGAGAATCAAAACCCTGAATATTGACCAAAGTCAACCCAAAGGCTTAATTTCCATAATTTCACAACTTAGGACCTCAAATCCTCAAAAAGACTCTGAATCTGAAATTGACATCTCTCACTTACCAGATTCTATATTTTGGGACTGATGAAATCGACAGAATTCTATTCCAACACTCGAAACTTCAAAAGACACCGAGAACCACTTTCTTAACAATAGAAGACTTTCAAACTCAAAACTTATAAAATTCTCAACTTTAAACTCAAAATTCAAACCTAAATTTCAAAACTCAAACATAAAAGACTCTGGAGCAGTATCGAGAGGGCAAAACATTTAATTCACAAAACTTCTCAAAAATAACCGACCGGGTCATTACAGTCTCAGCGGATAGTGTATCATTAGGAGAGACAAGCATCACTATATTTGACTTCGCACGGTATTGCATTGCACACCATTACTATTTTTTTATCCTTATGAGTGATTTGTTATGGAAGTTGTTGTTTGAATATGAAAGATTGTGTCGATGACCTATATATGTTGAGGTACAAGTTGTAATGTGATTACGCGTGTCATGTGTTATATATATTGTGAACTGTTAGGTTCGGCTAGGTTGATTTCTGTACAAGTTGTATTTATGGAGGTTCGGTTGTAGTATTAAGAGTACTTGTGTTCTATATTGCTTTACTTAGGGTTAGTATGGATCTTGTTGTGTACCGTTGTTTTTTGGTACTCACTCCCTTGGTCTTGATCACCCCATCTTCGTCTGAGGCTTAATCTTGGGAGTTAGTGAGGTAGTTGTTTGTCATCTCGGCGGACATCGCTTACTCTTTCATTAAGTCTTTGTTCTGTTCTAGATACAAAGACATTCAAACTTGTATTTTTTTGGAATCTACTGTAATACTTAGAGGCTTGTACGCGTGACACCAATTTTTTGGGGTATTATGAGTAATGTTATTTTATCCGCAATATTCATATTATGTTAGTCCTTTACTCAATTTTACTTCTGTATTTATCTTGTTTAGTTGCTTTTTGACTAACCTTTCTTGGTGGTATAAGACAAGTGTCATCACGCTTAATTTTTGGATCGTGACAATGTCAGCCGATGGGAGTGAGAAGTTTGGAATTTGTTTGGTGTTTCTTCCATCAATCATTCAGATTTACACCATGTATCAACAAACTATGATTTTGAGGGTCATCCATTATGAAAAGACCTTCCTTTGAGTGGATATATGAAAGTACGCTATGATGATTCTGAGGAATGTGTGATTTTTGAACCCATTGAGATTATCCAAGAATTTTGTTAATCCTTGGAAACAACATAGCAATGGACAACTCAGAATCATAATAGGTCTAGTCTAAGGGATAAATCAATAGAAAATGATATTTGTTTCATAAGAATAAGAATGAACTTCTATAAAATGAAATAATTTCACGAGAATTGTCTTGATCCTCGGATAACATTGAAAAAAGAAATAGAATAAAGTGTTATCAAACAATTTTCTACAAATCTTTCCAGTATGAAATTAGTTAAGAATCAAGCATAAATAAAAATACTTTATTGTATATTTATGAAATGTGTGTGTGTATGTTTGTGTGTTTGTGTAAAAATATATAAAATAGATATAAAAACTGGTTACATAATTTTTTTATACCAGGTTATATACAAATATATATATTAGTATATGGAAAGGATATATTATATGGTATACAAGATGGTTACATAATATTATTTATATTAGGTTATATATAATATATTAGTGCATGAATTATGTATGAAAATGATAATCACAATTTAAATAATGGAGTGAATTCAATTAAGTAATGAATTTTAAAAAAACAAGAGAGAATGAAGCTGTGTGTAATATTCCTGAATGGAACTTCACAAAAGAGAATATGAAAAAACAAAAATGTAAGAAACAATTATGAAATGAATATCATAAACTATATTTCAAGAAAAAAAATTTACCATGTTTATATTTTTTATTCAAAAGAGAGAGAGAAAGAGATATAATAGAATAGGGAAAGACCAAAAATTAGGAGAAATTTATTAAATGAATATTAAGGAAAAATGTTACTTCCTCGTTTGAAAAAAAAATAGTTTTACCATATATTTTTTAACCTATTAAAAATAAAACTACCGTAATTGAAAAAAAAATATGGTTAACGTGTATTTTCTTAACCCCTTTATGTAACGATTCGATCCATTGTTACTAAAAGGCACCTCGTGCAGAGTCCCAAAAGTCTGAAAGGGTGGTGCTAGAATTTTTAAAAATTTGAGCGCGACGAATTTTGACTTAATTTATTTTTTGGGTTGGGCTGACGTCATCCCGCCATAGAAGAAGGCTTCCCTCTATGGAGACGCCACTATAGCGGTCTAAGTTCTGCTATAGCGAGATGTCGAAATTCAGCAACTTAATTAAGCATTGTCTTTTATTTTCTTCCTACTTTTGAAAGGAGAAAATAGAAGAGGATTGCTCAAAAAAACCTCCAAAAGCACCCAGGGAGCAATGGAGGGAGGAGAATTTCTACGTAAGGAATGTGAAATTTTATGGAATTTCCATACCCGTCCATCAAAGTTTGCTTTTGTGGAGTCATATTCATGCGGAAGGTTCATTAGCGGTTGCTTGGAGCCCAAGTAGGATAGGTTTTCTTACAATTGAGTGGTTAGACCTTTTTTCCACATTTTATTTTGTAAATATTCAAAGACTGCATGCACAGGGCTTCAGACACGGAGACTGGATGGTTAGATATTGATGTATGTTCTGTAAGGGCGGAGACGAGATAACGACTAGGGGTGGTTCTCTAGTTCTTGATTGTTAATCTTGAGTTTCCTGGTTAGGATGGTTGTATGTTTCCAATTGATGTATGTATGCATGTCTACTGCTTCTAGTATCATTTGTGCAATGTGTTGTAGGGGATATATAAAGTGACATCATTATAGGTAATCTCATGCAATGAACTTGTGATGGTGACTTGCGGTTTTCAAGTGGTCTTATTCTATGTTATAATGCATGATTGTCAGTGTTTGTTGGTTGACTCGAGTACCACACCTGGTACAAGATATCCTCACAGTTGGCTTGGATACCATGTATGCTATATAGTAACAGTTGACTTGAAAACCATGCCTGATACGGTGATATCCACATACGGTTGGCTCGAGTACCATGCCGGTACACTAACTAAGGATGGCTTGAGTACCACGCTGGTACACTAATAGTTTTGATTGGATTTCTTGAGAGGACCAAGTATGTGAATGGACCTGGTGTATTCTTTCATGATGTACTTGTTGTTTGTTGGATCCCCAAGTAGTTGGGGTTACTTGAAAAGTGAATTCATCTCAGGTCTGACTAGTGGGTGACCATGTGAGACATGAATCATGTTACACTATGTTGGGGTAAGGTCTAGGAGTCTTGGTATGTATAACTTGTGATGGTGGAGGTAAGCAAATTGTTAATTGCATCTAAATTTTTGAAATTCTCCTGCATAATTGTTTTGAATCCGGAGTTGAGTTTATGGGGACTCAATTCTCTTGTTGTGCATTGTTAATCATAATGAACTTTGTTTTGTAATGGGTTCTAAGTTTAGTTGTCTAAAAATGATTTGGTCTAAGATGACAGTTTCTCTTAGTATTCAAAAATAGGAAGAGAGTTGGCATGGGTATTAAAAAAGGGTAGCAGGTTTGTTGATAGGGTTGGTGATGGCCTGGATTTCCAGGGCATTAATGTGATAGAAGAGTTAGACAATGATTTGTCTTTTTGGTGATCTTGTATTCGTGGTTATTAAAGGGGTGGAAGGGTTATGCCAAAATTGTGTGTTATTGTGAAGTTCTAGGCTGGAGAAGCCTTGGGGTGATGTAATTAGAGTGTTTAGTCACAATATTTACCTCAAAAGGTAAGAGGATGTAGATAGAGACTTGGAGTGGTGTAACTTCCATATTGTATGACTTTTCTGTTTTTATATTATGTGGTGGGTTCGGATCGACGGATGATATATGTCAGTACGTGTGGTTTGTATTGATACTACTCTTGTTATACACTTCGCATATTCTAGTTGCAGGGTCAGTGATGTTTCATAAGTGCAGGCGACGACGATCTCCAACAGCTTCCATGTTTCCTTACCTTATGGTGGGAGTTGTGTCTTATTTTTTGTATAAATTGTACTTCCTTAGTACCTCTTGTAATTGTTACTAGTTCCTCGAGGGTTGTTTTTAGTTATTTGCAAAAAGCTTTGTATTAGAGATTGATGTTTTCTCGAAAGCTTTCAGTATTAAAGTTGTTTCCTTCATAACTCATTTATTTTCCACATATTTTAATCGGTTTGGGTGGTAAAGATTTTCCTATCAAGGGGTTATAGTAGATGCTCGCACGGCCTGATAGATTGGGTTGTTACACTTTATTAAATTTTGATAAAATTCTACTATTATGTGTAGACAATAAAATTCACGTCAAGAAAATAATAATCAAGAACGGAAAAGTATCGCAACAATCATATTTATTATTTCAAAGTGTGAGTGTTACAATTTCTATGATTACTCTGAATTCGCCTTTTCAGATATAATTCAAGGGCTCTTGAGTTTGATCTTGAATTTTGTTCTTGTTCTTGGACTTAATCTTGGATTCAAGGGCCTTTGGAGCTTGTTCTTGAATCTTTGATGAATTTGAACTTGAACTTGATCTTGATCTTGATCTTGAATCTTGTAGTTTTGATCTTGATTTGTGGATTTGATGAACTTGATATGGACTTGAACTTGATGATCTTGATCTTGGATTCAAGGGCCTTGGAGCTTGTTCTTGAATCTTTGACGAACTTGAACTTGATCTTTATCTTGACTTTATACTTGAATTCAAGGGCTTCCAGCTTGATCTTGAATCTTGTAGTCTTGATCTTGATTTGTGGATTTGATGAACCTGATATGGACTTGAACTTGATGATATTGATCTTGGATTCAAGGACTTTGGATCTTGTTCTTGAATCTTTGGTGAACTTGAACTTGAACTTTATCTTGATCTTGACTTTTACTTGAATTGAAGGGCTTCGAGCTTGTTCTTGAATCCGGTGGTCTTGATCTTGATCGTTCTTGAACTCTCGAATTCTTGAACTTGTAGAGAAATTTGTGGCTTTTGATCCACAAGCTTTCTCTAGCTTCTTGTTAGAATTCTTCGTTCCTTTTCTGAATTATGCGGACCCCTATTTATAGTTTTAAAATAGAGGACTTGTGATTGGAACATGATTCCCTTCGGCCAATTAAATTTAACTGACATGGCATATGGGCTTTATGGAGCGGGCTTTAATTAAATACATATTTATTGGATTTAAATAATTAACTCAATTATATTAATCCATAATATTTATTTGGATTAATATCTTCATGAATTTAATATAATCCGAATCATTTAATAAATTTTAAATGATTAAATTATGTTTCGAAAAGTGAAATTTGTGTTATATTTTGTAATACTAAGTATTTTTATGTGATTCTCCGTAATCTATTTAATTGATTATAACAATTAACACTTAGTTATAAATGTAACAATATTTCATCAATGAAAAGAAAATAATAGAAAAAGTAACAAATTATGCACCAATTTTTTTCATTTAAGCCCTAATTTGTTCCAATTGTTTTTTTTTCAAATTCATCAAGTTGGAGTTGTATTTGGTTATACTTCTTAATATATGTGGAATAATATTCATATTTGAATATACTACTATTTTAAAAGTGAGTTAAAAATAAGCTATAAAGTATTTTCTAAATTTGAAACATAACTTCAAATTAAATTTCAAATTTTCACAGTCACACACTGATCTTCAAATAAAGTAAAATTAATATGAATCGTATTTTTTTATAGCCAGACGATAGACTTAAAAGTGAAAGGAAATGAACGATCACACAAATAATTTTTTGTCTTTCCATGTCAATAAAAAAAAGCATGCAGTTGCTACAACAAATTTCCTTTGCCCTTTGAATTTTTTAATAAATCTTACCGTTGAAAAATAGTAGAAAGTTGTCAAATACTCTCTTTCGTTCATTTTTATTTGTCCACTATTTTAAAAATATTCTTTTATTTTTACTTCTCACTTTTAGCATATTAAGAGAGAAAAATTTCGTGTTTTATCCTCAACATAAATTATATATTCATCAAATCATTTTTCAATACCTAATATTATATATCAATTAATATAGATATTATGATAAATACTCATATTATCATTTGTTTTAAAAGATGTACAAAATAAAAAATGGACAAATCAAAATGAACGAAGGAAGTAGCCCATAAAAATATTTCATAGACCCTAATCAAATATAAATACCATAAGTAGGCATGTTGATGACCTTATATCCGCACAGTCACACATTGATCTTCAAATAAAGTAAAATTAATATGAATCGTAATTTTTATAGCCAGACGATAGACTTAAAAGTGAAAGGAAATGAACGATCACACAAACAATTTTTTGTCTTTCCATGTCAATAAAAAAAAAGCATACAGTTGCTACAACAAATTTCCTTTGTCCTTTGAATTTTTTAATAAATCTTACCATTGAAAAATAGTAGAAAGTTGTCAAATACTCTCTTTCGTTCATTTTTATTTGTTCACTATTTTTAAAATATTCTTTTATTTTAACTTCTCACTTTTAGCATATTGAGAGAAAAAAAAAATTATTTTTTACCCTCAACATAAATTATATATTCATCAAAACATTTTTCAATACCTAAGATTATATATCAATTAATATAGATATTATGATAAATACTCATATTATCATTTGTTTTAAAAGATGTACAAAATAAAAAATAGACAAATAAAAATGGACAAAGGAAGTAGCCCATAAAAATATTTCATAGACCCTAATCAAATATAAATCATCATAAGTAGGCATCTTGATGACCTTATATCCGCTGAGGATCATTCACACATATATATACTAGACATGGGAGCTTATATCAGCACAGATTCAAAATATATATATATATATATATATATATATATATATATATCAATTCATGAGATACAGATGAAATTTTTGATAGTCAATCATTTAATTAATGATTTGTAAATATTTTAAGTTAAGAATTAATGTGATATATAGTATTTTTTTTCCACATAATTTTCAGATAATATACAATACTGCTTTTGTCACAATATATGTGGTATCGATAGAATTTTGAGAGTCGACCAAAAAAAATTTCTCTTTTAAATATTTTAAGTTGTCACTTATTGTGATACATAATATTTTTACATCATTTTGAAATAATATATGTTTTTGAAATAAAATATGTTACTCCCTCTATCTCAATTTATGTGATACTAATATAATTTAGGGAGTCAACCGAATTTTAATATGTCATTTAAATTTTGAACAATAGATCAGTCTACGAACAACGGTATACAGTAAGTCAGTACAAGTCAGTACAGGAAGGGCACGCGAAATAGACAAAGGCTTGTCTAACCCGTTAGAAGAGTAAGGGTCGTAGGGATAGGACTAGTAAAGTAAAGTCTTACCTTAGTCTTGCAAGTCTTTTCGTGTGCATATATGTTTTCTTGTTCTCAAATGCTACATAACGGCTCTTTAACGCATTCCCTAGCTGAATAACTTATCTTAGTCCGCCTTTTAGGTTCTTGCAATTATTGTGATTTATTTATAGTAATTTTTAGTCATTTAAAATAATATATGTTACTTCCTTTTTTCCATTTACGTGTACTGATAGAATTTCGAAACACTACTAAAAATCTGCTAAAAATGACAGACAAAAAAGCGACGGACGGCGTTGCTCCAAAAAGCGACGTCATTTGCCACACTGTCAAACGTTTTTTAATAAAAATATTTTGTTATTTTATTTTTTTACAAAAGGCGATGGATGGCATCTGTTGGTCTGTCGCTATGTTTGGCGGATTTTAGCGCCAAAAAAATATATTAATATTAATTATTTATTTAATATAAGTAGAGATGTCGTCCGTCGCTTTTTATTAAAAATAATTATTTTTAAATAAAACAATAACCACGTTGTCTGTCGTTTTCGAGTAATTTTAATTCATTAATTATTTTTTAAATTAGCGACGAACGACATCTCTTAGGTGACCGGTCAAACACTTTTAAAAGGTGACGGCCAGTGTCATTTAGTCTGTCGCTTATAGTCAAAATGTTGGTTAAATATTTATTAAAAAATGACGGATAGTGTCGTTTAGTTTTTAAATTGTGATTCAGGTATTTTGAAGGTTTAATTGAGTTTGTTAGTTTATATTTTATGTAGCATGTCTGTCGTATGATTTATATGAATGGGCTTAATTGAATTTGTAGATGGGCAACACAAACTATCAGTTTCTACTGTAAAAAAGAAATGTAGAAAAAGCGACGGACATGGTGGTTTTGTCCGTCGCTTTTCTACATTATTTTAAAAAAGAATCTCAGAAAAGTGACGAGCAGGGTCCTTTAGTCCATCATTTTTCTGTATTTTAAAAAAAATCAATAAAAGCGACAGACAGAGTCCTTTAATCCTTCGCTTTTCTGGGTTTTTCAAAATATAAATTCCAGAAAAGCGATGGACTGCTTTGCTTTTAGAAAAAAAAATTAAAATAAATTAAATAAAAGCAATGGGTGGCATCTCCTTATCCATCTCTTTTCAGGATTTTAATAAATTATAAATTCAAAATAAACGACGGATTGCGTCGCTTTTTGAAAATTAAAAAAATTAAAAATTATAAAAAAGCGATGGACGGAGTTGCATTATTCAAGAAAATAAATTTAAAAAACAAAAAAGCGACGAACTTGATTGTGTCGCTTTTTCGTCTATTTTGACCAAAAAAGCGACGCAGTCCGTCGCTTTTGATTGTTGTTTTCGCCAAGTTTTTAGTAGTGAAAGTCAATCAATTTTTTTAGGGAAAAGGGTCAAAAATACCCATTAACTTTATTTTATTGGTTGACTATGCCCTTACCGTTAAAATGAAATCATTCTTACCCCTGTCGTTACTATACTTATCTCTTGTACCCTCCAAACTAACGGTTTCCCACAAATCGATCTCAAATTCTCATTTTCGACCCAAATGCCATTTAGAATGAAATTCCTTTTTAATCCGACCCATATAAAATCCACCACCATTATGAACAAAATCGATTGTAATTTTCAATTTTCTTAATCTTGTTGAGTCCACCAAAACAAAACAAAACAAAAAATGAATTTCTCCCTTGTCATTGAATTATGTAAATATCTTCGAAGTCATTGTTAAAAGCTTCTAAAGGTATTAGTTGTTGAATTGGAGCCTGAAACTTGAAGAACCAACCATGAAAACTTCATAGTCATTAATGGAGCTTGGAACTTGAGTTTGAATTTCGAGTTTTTACAAGCGAGTTCCAACTTCAAAAAATCAATAATTTCAACTTCTTCCCCAAAATACCCAAATTGAAAACAACACACTCATTTTGAATTTGTGTAATTAGATGATTTTCCACCCGAAATTGCAACAACATGATCTTTTTAGTTTCTTTTTTATTGTTGTTGTTTTCTGGTGGAATTTGACCGCCTCGTACTGCCATTTTTGCCGTCGTGCGGCGAATTTGAAGAACCAGTGAACACATCAATACAAGTGACTTTTGGGGAAGAAGGTTTTTGGATTATTTCAATAGCAACATTGTTCTTATTTTTGTGCATGAACATAAGGTTGGCATGTCTTCTTCCTCTACTTTTGCTTCCAACATTGCTTCTTAAAAGCTCATTAATAGCTGGAAATTTATTTGTTCATTAGGAATTGAAGTGGGTTTTGGTAAATCTATTACTTTTGTTTTTTTATTTATTTATGCAGTTGGTATGTAAGACCATATTAAATGGGGTCGAATTTAATTGATAATTTGTTTTAAATGGGTAATTTGGGTTGAAATTGAGAATTTGAGATCAATTTGGGGGAAACCGTTAGTTTGGAGGGTACGGATGATAAGTTTGTAGACGGCAGGCAGGGATAAAAATAACTTCATTTTAACGGTAAAGACATAGTCAACTAATAAAACAAAATTGAGGGATATTTTTGAACATTTTCCCAATTTTTTATTTATTTACAAATTAAAATGAAAAAAAATACAAAATGTCAATTGTCCCCTATCTAAGAAGCAAGCATGTTATGACCACCTACCTGCTTTCTAGACTCTTATTAATAGTAATAATAAAGTATTGGTTCCTCTTATTTATGTTCAACCATCTTTCTTTTGTTGTTTATATAAACCATTTTTATTCTTTTAGCACGGAAAAGGGGAATGCACCTTCCTCAAAGACCAATTCAAATTCAAGTTCGTACAATTCACAATTACCTGTTTCATTTCACACCACATATCGTGCAAATTAAGCTTTGCTACATCCCCTTGTTCTCACTTTTCGTTACGCCACTATTATTGAGGAATTTTTTTAAAAAAATGACTCTTATTTGACATTGTTAATAATATATAATTATAAGCTAGGTATTTATTATTTGTAGCAACAGTTTTAAATGTTAAACAAAAGTTAAAAAGAAAACTTAATTTTCTTTTTAAATTTTTAATAAGCTATCATTTAAATATAGATTTAGTTGAAACTGAAAAACATAATTAAAATTTAAAATTGTATTTGAACATGCACAATATTTTTTTTATAAAAAAAAAAATTGTAATCTACGCAGGAACTGACCCATATTTTGGAACTTAAAAAAAAACCGTTAAAAACTAGTAATCAAATTTCATGATAAAATAATATTTTATTATTTTATTTTATTAGAAAAAAGCTTCCAAAATATATATATCCAAACGGAGCTGAGAAAATGACACACTTTCCTTAAGTATTAAGAAAGTTAAACGTAACCAATGAAGAAACAAAATATAAAACTTCCAAATATATGAGTGTCTTTTTCAAACACATTAAAATATTTAACAGTTTGTACCCACATGATCCATCAAATAGAATATTTACAACTTTTGATAGTACGTACATATATTGCGTAATGTGTAAAAAATTATTTATTTCTCCTCACTTTGCCTTAAAAGTTAAGCTTTCTTTCTACGTTATCGAGTGTTTAAAATATTTATTTTATGCTTGTATTTTCTTTTATCATTTAGTTTACCTTTATTATTATTTTTATTTCTTTACAATTATGATATGTTTTTTTAAATATTTATACAATCAAATTTTTATAAGAACAAAAATACTATTTTTGAGATGAAAAAAAAGTGAAAAAATGTTGATTGAGATTTTTTTTTTTTTGTTGAAAGCAGTACTCACGTAAGTTCTAATACTTTAACATAATTTTCAAATAATATATGTTATTTTCTACAATTCTATTTATGTGAGACATATGAAAATTGGTGGTAGCAAAAGAGAGAGAAACGACGAGTAAACAATACAGAGACACAAAAGTGAGTGAAAATACAGGAGTTTAACTTGAGTAAAGTGACGTAGATTTGCATAATTTGTAAACGTTTCACTTAGGGAAAGAAGTGATGATGGAAGAAAGTAAAATTTCAATTATAATTTCGCCTACGTGGAGATTATATATTGGTTTGGTAGTACTGAAAGACTCAAACTTCACCTACGTGGAGATTATGTATTGGTTTGGTAGTATTGAGGACTCACTTATTAAATAGGAGGGAAAAAAAAATATTATGCGGTGGTCCAGAATACTACTAGAATCTGGATATCTTCCTACATTAGTAGCATTATTAATACTATTTGATATTACATAAGGTAATTTATGCAAAACAAGGCTAGTTCCTTCTTTATCTATTCTGCCAGATAGGGTTGTACATGATTGGGTTGGTTCAGGTTTTTTAAATATCAAATCAAATTATTTGTGTAAAAGTTTTAAATTTATAAACCTCATGTTTTTTAAATATCAAATCAAATTATTTGTGTAAAAGGTTTAAATTTATAAACCTCATGTTTTTTAAATATCAAATCAAATTTTTTTTTTTAAAAGTTTTAAATTTATAAACCAAACCAAATTAATAAAACTTGGATATTTTTGAATTTTTCAACCTCGGATTTCTTCGGGTTGGTTTGGATTTTTCAAATATCAAACCAAACTGATAAACCTCAGATTTTTTTAGAAAGTACTCATACGAACTTATAATTAACTTGTGCTCCAAATATTTCTTTAGTCCAACCAAAATACAACTATTTAAGGTGTTTCTTAAGAAAATAACACAAAATATGAAATGAGTGATGTCACTTAAATATTCAATAAAAATAATAATAAAATAATATTGCAGATTGATAAGTCATACTAAAAATGATCATAATTTAAAAGTTCTAAATCATGCTAAAATAATTCTAATAAGTACTAATTACATGATTAAACAATAAAGAAAAATTAAAATTAGATTATGTATTTTAAATGTCTAAATCAATGTAAAACTGAAGAACAAATATTCAACATTATTGTCATTCTTAGTCTTGAATTAATTTATTTTGTTAGCATTAGTATTGATTTGATTTTGAATTGAGCTTTATTAGAGTTACTAATATCTATGGACTATAACCTTTTAAAATTCTAAGTATAAAAAAAAATGAAAAAATATGTTAAAAGATAAAAATTATGAAAACGTATAAGTAATATGTAGAAATTACTTCAAAGTAAATACTTTTATGTATAAAATAAATTTAAAAAATTATATATATAATGTTGGGTTGGTTTGATCTCGGTTGACTTTGTTTAGTTAAAACTAAACCAACCCAAATATAGTTGAATTTTTTTTTTCCAATACCAAACCAAATCATTAGTCGGATTTTTTTGGGTTTGACTCTGTTTACGATTTGATTCGCTTTTCGGTTTGATTTTGTACCATTGAGAGCTTCCAAAGGCATATGGGGGAGCCAACCATTGAACAAAATCCACTTCCTGCTCCAATCTTGCACCATCTTTGGCTAGTGTATCGGCTGCCTGGTTCTGATTCTTCCTGCTATGGCTGATCTCCGGGCTCTCCATCTTTCGGAGCAATTCCTTGTTGGGTTTTAGCAAGGTGTGAATGGAAAATAAGAATGAATGAGAAATTGGGAAATGTGGGAGAACCAATTTGGAGAGAAAGTGAAAAGTCATTTCAAATGTAAAGTCTTTGAAAATGAAAAGTCATTTCTTCCATATTGGTAGAAGAGAGGAAAAGTGTTGTCCTTATATTAGGAAACACTTCCTTTAGCTCTTAAAGAGTTAAGTAGAAGATTCCCCCTCGCGCCGCCGTCGTCGCTCACTCGGCCTCGGCTTTGGCTTTGATTGATTGATAATTTTTTAGGCAAAATTTATTTAATGAATCTCATTAATTAATTTCTTTTTTCTTAAAAATTAATTCAGAATGTTAATTAAGTAATTAACAGAATTAATTTCGCGTAACGGAATTGTTTGAAAATTCGTGTAACGGTAAAGTTGTTCAGAAGGAATTTTTTCCTTCCGAACGGACACTTCTTTTCCCAAAAGACACAAACATTCTGGAAAGACATGTCTGAACAGATGCGTTCACACTCTTGTCCGAACAGACGCGTTCCTTGCTGCAGGTGACTATAAATAGAGAGATTTCTCTCATTTTTAACACACTGAAAATTTTCTCTCTTCTGCATACATTTTCTTACAAATCAAATTATCGATCGACTGAGTCTATGTGTGCTCTCTTTGTTATTCTTGAGTTCGTTGAAATTATTGAAGTTTGAGGTACCGCTACTTCTCTAATAGTTAATCCATTTTATCTTGGGAGGAATTAAGGAATTAATCTACAACCTCCGGTACTTGAGGGGATTAAATTTCTTAAGAGTGGGTTCTATGGACTCGAATTATTTATTTTCTGTCTATTTCATCTTTTTCTGTTTCTGTTTTTTCCTAACCTGAATACAGGAGATAACAAGCTTAAGAAATTTAATACTTATTTTTGTATTTGAGGTTTCTGGAGATTAAAACATTTCTGGTTTTCTACCCTGTTTGAATTTTAAAATTCATCCAATTAACGATTG
The DNA here is from genome assembly GCA_029582245.1 of Solanum etuberosum. Lineage (NCBI taxonomy): Eukaryota > Viridiplantae > Streptophyta > Magnoliopsida > Solanales > Solanaceae > Solanum > Solanum etuberosum. Next base: position 26,858 of record JAJONR010000627.1, on the reverse strand, counting down.
GAAGAACATCAAAACTTCATCGTAAAATCAAAAACAGGCTATATAAAGATTTATTCTTTACTGCTAGTATTTCACATACTAAATTGTCAACCATTTGTGACAGAAAAATGACTAATTCAAGTCAAGTAAATGTTGGAACAGTGAGTGTTGCAACAGCATCAGTTGCACACAATGGTTCAACTACTGCCCTTGCACCAGTTGAGAAACCTGCAAAGTTTTCTTGAGTTGATTTCAACAGATGGCAGCAGAAGATGTTCTTCTATCTGACTACGTTGAGTCTGCAGAGGTTCATTAATGAGAACGTTCATATTCTGTTGGATGAAACTTTGGACGAAGAACGATTCTTAGTAACAGAAGCATGGAAGCATTCAGATTTTTTATGTAAAAACTATATTCTGAGTGGCCTACATGATAATATGTACAATGTGTATAGTAGTGTGAAGACCTCAAAAGAACTCTGGGATGCTTTGGAAAAGAAGTACAAAACAGAGGATGCCGGAATGAAGAAGTTCATTGTGGAAAAGTTTATGGACTATAAGATGATAGACAATAAGACTGTTTTCACCCAAGTTCAAGAATTGCAGGTCATAATCCATGATCTCCTTGCTGAAGGTATAAATTTATATAATACCTATGTTGAACATATTAAATTTGTTCTTAATACTCACATAATCTTTGATGTAGGATTGATTGTGAATGATGTTTTTCAAGTGGCGGCCATTATTGAGAAGTTACCTCCGCTGTGGAAGAACTTCAAAAACCACTTGAAACATAAACGCAAGGAGATGACTGTTGAAGATCTCATGGTAAGGCTGAGAATCGAAGAGGATAACAAGACCGCAGAAAAGAGGTCATGTGGTAATTCAACAATATCATGAGTAAATATTGTTGAAGAAGATCCCACAAAATCAAAGAAAAGAAAGAAAGCATTTGGACCAAAGAGCAATCCTCCTAAGAAGAAATTCAATGGAAACTGCTTTAATTGAGGAAAACGTGGTCATAGGGCTACTGAATGTCGGGGTCCTAAGAAGGGCAAGAAGAAGGATCAAGCAAATTTGGCTGAATCCAAAAAAGAGATGGACTATCTTTGTGCAATGCTTTCAGAATGCAACTTGGTTGGAAATCCAAGAGAATGGTGGATACATTCTGGTGCCTCTTGTCATGTTTGTGCCAACAAAAAATTATTGACATCATATACTCCAGCACCAGCAGACGAGAAGTTGTTTATGGCGAACTCCGCTGCTACAAAGGTGGAATAAACTGGCAAGGTCCACTTAAAGATGACCTCGGGCAAGGTGGTAACTTTGAACATGGTCTTTTATGTTCTAGAATTGCGAAATAACTTAGTTTCTATACCAGTTCTGACCAAGAACGGATTCAAATGTGTATTTGTTTCTGATAAATTTGTAGTGAGTAAGAATGAGATGTAAGTAGGAAAAGGTTACGTCACTGAGGGCCTCTTCAAACTCAATGTAATCGCAGTTGATATGAATAAAGATTCTGTTTCTTCTTACTTGCTTGAGTCAAAATATTTATGGCATGAACGTTTGGGAAATATCAATAACAAAACCTTGCGAAAACTGATTAACTTAAATGTTTTGCCTAACTTTGAGTGCAATAAATCAAAATGTCAAGTCTGCGTTGAATCTAAGAATGCTAAGCATCCTTATAAATCTGTTGAGAGGAATTCATACCCCTTAGAACTGATTCACACTGACATTTGTGACATGAAGTCAACACTATCACGTAGTGGGAAAAAGTATTTCATAACTTTTTTTTATGATTGCACTTGATATTGTTATGTCTATTTGCTAAATGGTAAGGATGAAGCAATAGATGCATTTAGGCAATATAAAACTGAAGTTGAAAATCAGTTGGATAAAAAGATCAAAATGATCAGAAATGATAGAGGTGGAGAATATGAATCTCCATTTACAGAAATATGTTTGTAAAATGGAATCATCCATCAAACTACTGCTCCTTACTCTCCTCAATCTAATAGAATTGCGGAAAGGAAAAACCAATCTTTAAAGGAAATGATGAATGCCTTACTTTTAAGTTCAGGTTTACCACAAAACTTGTGGAGGGAAGCTATTTTTACAACAAATTGAATTCTCAATAGAGTGCCTCACACCAAGACACATGTTATTCCATATGAGAAATGGAAAGGTAGAAAACCCTACTTGAAATATTTCAAAGTGTGAGGGTGTCTAGCCAAAGTCTAGGTTCCTATACCTAAGAGGGTCAAAATAGGACCTAAGCCTATGGATTCTGTATTCATTGGATATGCCACAAACCATAAGGCATGTTGATTTTTGGTTCATAAGTCCAAACATCCAGATATTCATGACAATACGGTAATGGAATCAGATAATGCTGAATTATTTGAACATATTTATTTGTATAAAACTAGACTTGAGTTATCTAATGGAGGGTCTAAACGACCTCGAGAAGAACTAAAAGAGAATGTACCTAATAAAGAGAGTCCAAGGCGCAGTAAACGTCAAAGGACAGCTATTTCATTTGGATCTGACTTTGTAACATTCCTTCTTGAAAGTGAGCCTCAAACATTCAAGGAAGCTATGTTGTCTACCGACCCAACCTTTAGGAAAGAGGTTGTCAATAGTGAGATTGAGTCACTCTTAAGCAATTATACTTGGGAGTTGGTTGATCTTCCTCCAGGAAACAAATCTTTAGGTTCGAAATGGATTTTCAAAAGGAAGATGGAAGATGATGAAACTATTGACAAATACAAAGCAAGACTTGTTGTCAAAGGCTTCAGACAAAAAAAAGGTCTTGATTATTTTGACACATACTCGCTAGTGACTAGGATTACATCAATTCAGATGTTAATTTCCCTAGTTGCAGTATACGGTCTTGAAATCCCTCAAATGGGTGTAAAAATGCCTTCTTAAATGGAGAGTTGTAGGAAGAGATTTACATGGAATAGCCTCAGGGCTTCGTAGTTCCTGGTAAAGAAAAGAAAGTTTGCAAACTTGTTAAGTCACTCTATGGACTAAAATAAGCACTGAAACAATGGCATGGAAAGTTTGATCAAACAATGTTGGCAAATGGATTTAAGATCAATGAATGTGATAAATGTGTCTACATTAAAGACGTTCCAAATCAAGAGGTCATTGTATGCCTATATGTGGATGACATGCTGATAATGAGCAAGGACATTGCTAAAGTAAAAGCTACTAAGTGTATGCTCGCTAGTAAGTTTGATATGAAAGATCTAGGAGTTGCCGATTTGATATTGGGAATTAAGATTCATAAAAATCCTCACGGTCTAGCATTATCTCAATCTCATTATATTCGAAAGGTACTTGAATAGTTCAAGTACTTGAATTTCAAAAAGGCAAAGACCCCAATTGATGTGAACCTTGATCTTGCTAAGAATAAAGGTGAAAGTCAGTCTCAATTGGATTATGCCAGAGTATTGGGAAGTTTGATGTACGTCATGAATTGTACACGACCAGACATAACCTGTGTTATAAGTAAACTGAGTCGATACACAAGTAATCCCAATTAAAATCATTGGATGGCAATGAAGAGGGTTTTGGGGTACTTAGATGACACTCAAAACTATGCTTTGCATTACAATAAATATCCAGCTGTTGTTGAAGGATATAGTGATGCAAATTGGATTACTAAGTCAACTGAAACTAAATCCACGAGTGGATATGTTTTCACTATTGGTGGATGATGTGCCGTGAAATCTTGGCACATTTGATGCTCAAAACTAAGGATTAACACTAGAAACGAGTGTATTTTTGTAAGATTTGATGTGTTTGTTGAATGTCTAAACAGGTTCTCACTGGCATAAAGAAAAGTTGAAAAAGAAGTTAAAAAAAGGAATGAACTGAAGGAAAGACCAAGGGGCCCAGCACGGGCCATGGTCATCATGATGGGCCTTCATAATGCCCGTGGTGACAAAGCAGTGAGCCTGGAATCTTGAGGCTGATAACCAAATTCTAAGTGAAGACCACGGAGGCCCAGACGGACCATTGTCCTCATGACGGATCGTTAAGCTTCTCGTGAAGATGAACCAGTGGGAAGCCCTCGTGGAGTCACGCTATGGTTTGGCCAAGTAAATACCACGGACACCAAGACGTCTGTGGTCATCATAACGGGTCATGATGTAGTTCGTGTTGGAGTTCCGGTGGACATGCCTTGAAGAGTCACACTGAGGGTTGGCCAAGTAAAGACCACGGATACCAAGACGGGCCGTGGTCATCATAACAGATCATGATGCAGTACGTGGTGGAGTTCCAGTGGACATGCCTTGAAGAGTCACACTGAGGGTTGGCCAAGTAAAGACCACGGACACCCAGACGGACCGTCAGGTCGTCCGTGAGGCTGCCTGACATTTCAGTCCTACTTCTAGTAGGATTCTTTTTAGACTGACTATTTCAATTAATTAGGTTGTAATTTTGAATTATCACATCATATCTGGAATGAGCGACTACTTTCTAAATATTCTCTACTTTGGCTTTTGATCGATTAACATTGAATCGAGAATTAAAGATTGCTTTGGTTTTGAATATCACTTGTTCTTTGAATCTGCAATTCGTTGTAAGTGATTTCTCTTAATGCAGTCATTACTTATCTTTGGTTGTTTGATTGAAAGCATGAGTGGCTAAACACCACAACTAGGGTTGTGGGAACTATGACTGAAATCTAAGTGTGGAATCATTAAACGAGAGGAATGTGATTCATATTTTCAATATGCAATTCAACTTTCGTTATTCATTTGTTCTAATGAGTGCAGGCATTAGAATGTGCCTGTATCTGTCAATTGTTCGAGAGAAAATGTATAGTTAGGAAAAAGTTGAGTTGAACTGTTGAATTAGAGTAAAAGTTTGAGTTTGAGAGAAGAGAACTTTGACACTAAACTCTGCGAGGGTAAAATCGAATAACACTCTAAGACCGAGAGGATTTGAGTGAAAAGTTATCTAATAAGACTGAGAAGTGTTAGATACACTTAACTCGCATGTAATTTGTAAAGAATGTATTACCTGAAACTCGTTCATGAATAAACACTAGATGTAACGTCATGGGAAACACAACCCTGGTTTCATTCAGCCTTAAAATCAAGACTTTGTTAATTGTTAATCTGGATACTTTCACAACATTGGTTACCTGAACCTCACAACTAAACCCATTTTACATTTCTAAATTACTTTCTCTGAGAAATAATAACAACATGTGGATAAACACGATAGTGAAACTATTTTTGTAAAGAAATTCTCTATTGGATCGACCTCAACTCATGTTGAGTTCTATAAATTGACTTCGACCGTTTATCTGACATGTAAGTTCAACAGTGCATGCCAAATACCAGAAGTAAGGGAGCTCCATTGATTCCTTACGATTCGGAACTTCAAAAAATTATCCGCAAGATGGTGAATGCGCAGGAACTTGAGGCTTAGAGGCAAAGATTGGGACTTGAGGCTGAGACAGTTGCAAGAGGTGCTCAGCGGAACACTGTGAATGACCCACATAGGGTGGTGGAGGAACATGAAGGAGTAGATGAGATAGCTCCTCCTCACAGCCAACCATTAGCTCCAAGGGGTCGAGCACAACAACCAGCTCACACAGTGTTCGAAGAGGATGTCTTAGATTTGGATGGAGCTGGAGCCACCGGAGCAATAGTGTTGCCTGCATTACCTCTAGGTGTGAAATTCACTATCACCAGCACGCTGATTCAGCTGCTGAACTTGAAGGGAATGTTTAGAGGGATAGCTGGCGATGATGCTCATCAGCATGTAATGAATTTCGTAGTGATCTGCAAATCACAGGAGATTCCTGGGGTGAGTCAGACTTCTGTGATCCAGATGATTCTATCAGAACTTGGAATGAGTTAAAGGAAGCCTTCCTGGAATGATTCTTTCCTGAGTCACAAGAACTGCAGATGAAGGATGAGATAAGTATACACAAGCAACAACTAGGGGAGGCAATGCATGATACTTGGTGGAAATTCAGCCAAAAGCTGAAGAAATCCCCGAACCATGGTCTTACATAGAGACATTTAAAACAAGCATTCTATAGATCATTAAATTATGTTACTAAGCATGTTGTTGATGTAGTGTATGGAGGTTCCTTCATGAGAAAACCATTTCTAGAGATCCTGCAAATCATGGATGAGGTCTCGAAAAACAATAAAGCATGGCATACCAGAGATGATGAAGTAGGAGATTTGGGGTTCACATTCGAACTTTCAGCTAAACAAAAGAAGCGGGAGGAAGAAAGGGATCAAGACATGTCCCACATGAGGACTCAGATGGATCTACTCACGAAGCACATTAAGGCAGGTTCTGAAAAGGTGAACGATATGGGGGCCTCAAATAGGTACGAAGATCAGGACATCGATTTAGATAAAGAGGTTAAATACTTAGGCAACCAAGGGGGTTTCTGGAATTATAACTCGGAGAACCAAGGATATAATTCTGGAAATCAAGGTAGGAACTACTCCAGAGAAGGGCAGTATGACAGGCCAGCAAATAGAGACCAAGGCAACTGGCAGAACAGAGATGGTTAGAGGAATGACCGCAGTGGTGTGTATGTACCCCCGGGTAGTAGAGATCTAACGAGTTTAAATTAGAAGATATGTTAGCCAAAGTGTTACAAAAAGTTGAGTCTACTGATGCATGTGTGAAAGAAATGAAGGGTGATTTCTCCAGTATGAGTCAAATGGTGGATTCTCACATCACTTCTATCAAGAAGATAGAGCAACAGTTGGGAAAACTATCAGCATCACTGAACCAGAGGAAGAATGGGTCACTACCAGGTGACACTATTCAGAATCCTAATAAAGATGGACACTGCATGGCTATCACCACCAGAAGCGGTAAGATTCTTAATGAGCCAATATCTGCAGGTACTGAGTAGGAACATGGTATAAGGAGAGATGAGGAAGAAGAGGTTGAAGCTGAACAGATAAATGATACAGAAGAAGCCCAACCAACAGAAAAGTGGGCCAAGGTAAAAGAAACAGAAGTAGAGGCTACTTAGCCTTTACAACAGATACCGAGACCGCCTCCTCCTTTCCCTCAAAGACTCAAGAAAAAAGCTGAAGATGGGAAATTTGCTAAGTTCATAACCATCGTGAGATAGCTATCAGTGAACATCCCATTGGTGGAAGCTCTGGAGCAGATGCCAGTATATGTTAAGTTCATGAAGGACTTAGTCACAAAAAAAGAGCTGTAAGTTTTTAATTAACTGACAATATTCATCATTGTAGTGCTATTGCTACAAGATCTCTGGTGCAGAAAAAAGAGGATCTAGGTGCATTCACTATACCTTGCACCATCAGATCATTTGAGTTTGCAAAGGCCCTGTGCGACTTAGGGGCAAGTATAAATATCATGCCGCTGGCCATCTACAAGCAACTGGTCTTAGGAGTTCCAAAGCCCATAGCGATGAGGTTGATGATGACAGATAGGTCAGTGAAGCGGCTTGTGGGTATCTTATGTGATGTGCTCGTAAAAGTGGACAGTTTCATTTTTCCGGCATACTTCGTGATTCTGGATTGCGAAGTGAACTTTGAGGTTTTCATAATTTTGGGTAGGCCATTTCTGGCTACAGGAGGAGCTTTGGTTGATGTTGAGAATGGAGAGCTGAAATTCAGGCTCAACAATGAGGAGGTAAAGTTTAAAATTTGCAGGTCTATGAAGCAACCACAAGACATGAATGTGCTGTCAGCGATAGAGATCTTTGATGAAGGGGAGCTGGGAGCTACTATTGATGAAAGGTTTGTTGTCGAAACATTGGCAGCTGTGCTAATGAATTTTGAAGAAGACTATCGGAATGATTATGTGGAGACTGTGAATGCTCTAAAGGGCATGGGAGCACATTCTTATGCTCGAAAGAAATTAGACCTGGATCCGAAAAATAGGCCAAATCCTCCAGAAAAGCCATCCATTGAAGTTCCACATGTACTGGAACTTAAACAGTTACCCAGTCACCTAAGGAATGTCTTTTTGGGTGCTAACAATACTTTTCCAGTCATTTTGGCTGTAGATTTGCATGATGAACAGGTGCAAGAGGTGATTAGAGTTTTGATAAGGTACAAAAGGGCAATTGGGTGGACCATTGCTGACATCATTGGGATACCTCCGGGTATCCGCACTCATGAGATCCAACTTGAGGAGGATTGCAGCCCGAGCATAGAGCACCAGAGGAGGTTAAATCCACCAATGTAAGAGGTGGTCAAAAAGGATATCATAAAGTGGTTGGATGCAGGGGTGGTGTACCCCATTTCTGACAGTCATTGGGTTAGTCCAGTGCAGTGTGTGCCCAAGAAAAGTGGTATGACAGTGGTGGCCAATGCCAAGAACAATTTAATTCCACAAAGACCAGTCACTGGTTGGCGAGTTTCCATTGATTACAGGAAGCTGAACAAGTGGACCTTGAAGGACCACTTCCCAATGCCATTCATGGATCAGATGCTTGACAGGCTGGCTGGAAAAAGGTGGTATTGTTTCTTAGATGGTTACTCTGGGCACAACCAGCTATCAATTGCTACAGAAGGTCAGGAGAAGACCACATTTACATGTCCTTATGGCACATTTGCATTCAAACGCATGTCATTTGGATTATGTAATGCACCAGCAACTTTCCAGAGGTGTATGATGTCCATCTTCTAGGACATGATAGAGGACACTTTGGAAGTGTTCATGTACGATTTCTCTGTGGTAGGTGACACATTTGATGACTGTTTGCTAAATCTTAGCAGGGCTTTACAGAGATGCGAGGTGGTGAATTTGGTGCTTAACTGGGAAAAATGCCATTTCATGGTCAAGAAAGGTATAGTCCTCGGTCACAAGGTGTCGCAGAAAGGACTGGAGGTAGACAAAGCAAAGATTGAGGTGATTGAAAAATTGCCTCCACCTATTTGTGTGAAAGGTATTCGAAGTTTTCTGGGGCCATGCAGGATTCTAGAGGCGTTTCATCAAGGATTTCTCAAAAATTGCACATCCCTTATGCAAGTTGTTAGAGAAAGAGGTGAAATTTGCCTTTGATGATGCATGTCTGAAAGCTTTTGGAATGCCTAAAAGAGAAGCTGGTCTCTGCCCAAGTGATCATTGGCCCAGATTGGGCGGAACCATTTGAGGTGATGTGCGATGCCAGTGGTACTGCTTTGGGAGTTGTGTTGGGGCAGAAATGCAACAAGATTTTCCACCCGATCTACTATGCCAGCAAATCACTGAAAGGAGCACATCGCAACTACACTTTTACTGAACAGGAACTACTGGCTGTGGTATATTCTTTTGAGAAATTCAGGGCATACTTGCTCGGCACTAGAGTGATAGTCCACACAGATCATGCAGCACTGCGATATCTCATGGAGAAGAAAGATGCAAAGCCGAGATTGATCAGATAGGTGTTGTTGCTTCAAGAATTTGACTTTGAAGTCAAAGATAGAAGGGGTTGTGAAAATCAGGTGGTTGATCACCTGTCTAGACTGGAGGCAGAAAATAAAGAGGAACTTGATTTACACATAAATGACTCATTCCCAGATGAGCAGGTATTAGCCGCCATTCTTGATCTCATTCCTTGGTTTGCTGACTTTGCTAACTTTCTTGTCAGTTATTTGATGCCTGAAAGGCAAACATTCCAGCAAAGGAAGAAATTGCTATATGATGTGGGAAAATATTTTTGGGATGAACCATATCTGTACAGGGTGTGTGCTGATAACATCATCAGGCGATGTATCCCTGAGGTTGAGATGCTGCATATCTTAGAAGTGTCACTCATTTCCAGTAGGTGGTCATCATGGAGGTGCCCGGACAACCCACAAGGTACTTCAGAGTGGGTACTACTGGCCTACAATCCATCAGGACTTAATTGATCTAGTCAAGGGGTGTGATATGTGCCAGAGGCAAGAAGCTATCTCTCGTCGGCATGAATTGCCAATGACACCTATTTTGGAAGTGGAAATGTTTGATGTATGGGGAGTTGACTTCATGGGACCATTTGTGAGCTCTTATGGGCAAAGGTACATACTGGTGGCAGTGGACTATGTGTCCAAATAGGTTGAGGCAGTCGCCCTGCCTGAAAATGATGGTAAAAGCGTTGCTGGTTTTTTGAAGAAAACATATTCTCAAGGTTTGGTACACCTAGAGCGAATATCAGCGATGGAGGCTCCCACTTCTGTAATAAAGTGTTTAGTGCACTTTTGGCTAAATATGGGGTTAAGCATCACAAGGTGGCAATACCATATCATCTGCAGATAAGTGGCCAAGTTGAGGTATCAAATCGGGAGATCAAGGCAATTTTGGTAAAGATAGTGAATGCCAATAGGACAGTTTGGCCAAGAAAGTTAGATGATGCTCTATGGGCATATTAGACAGCTTTCAAGAAACCTATTGGTATGTCTCCATATCATTTGGTTTTTGGAAAGGCATTTCATTTGCCTGTCGAGCTGGAGCATAAGGCACTCTGGGCACTAAAGAAGTTGAACCTCAGTTGGAGTGAAACAGCAAACCTGAGACTGGATCAGATCAATGAGATAGATGAATTCCACTTGAGAGCATATGAGAGCTCTGCACTGTGCAAGGAAAGGATGAAGTTGTATCATGATAAGCATATTGACAAAAGGACCTTCAGTCTTGGTGACTTGGTGCTATTGTTCAATTCCAAGCTTCGTCTATTTCTTGGGAAATTGAGATCCAAATGGTCTGGGACATTTAAGGTAACTCAAGTATTTCAGTCAGGTGCTATTGAGCTTCAAAATGACAAGGGCGAGAGGTTCAAAGACAATGGTCAGCTAGTCAAAGCATACTTGGGAGTCCAGAAGAAGTGAAGTTAGTGGAAGAATGCAAGCTTGATGAAGTCTGAGCAATCAAGCAACCTGAGTCGCGCCGCAATGTTAAATTGTGCGCTGCTTGGGAGGCAACCCATGATTGTAAATGTAATAGGTAGTTTTTATTTTAGCATTTTTTTTATTGATGTTATAGTGTCACTGTGTGTTGGTGTGTGCAGGAAAGAATTGAACAAATAAGTGAGGAGCTGGGTGTAGGAAGCCCTTCACGGGGAGTCCCACGGGCCGTGGTGCTCTTCACGGGCCGTGGTGCTCTTCACGGGCAACTTCACGGCCCGTCACAATCACCAGTATCTTAAAAGGGACCTCCTGGAAATGCTCCCATAAGGTTCACGGAAGGGTTTACGATCCGTTTTACCGTAGACGGACTGTTTAGCCTCTCGTGAACCTCAGATTAGTTTTTCTCACAAAGTACTATTCAAGGATACTCCCACGGACCGTGGTTCTCTTCACGAGCCTCATCACGGTCCATCGTCTTTGTTCCAGCAGTGCCCAGTTGACCCGACCCGCGCACATTTAAAGCTTTGAAACATTTTATGTAATCTCTAAAGTGCCAAGAGTCGGTTTTCTTCCCCTTTCTCTGAATTGTAACGGCTGGAAGTGCTATTAAACAAGTTTTTACCACCCAAACTTCCTAATTCAATCACAAATTTGAAACCCTAGTTCTATATTGTTAAGAAATCGAAGTGAAGTTCTTTTTTTAAAAATCTTTTTGGGCAAATTTTTTTATCCAATTCGAAGTAAATTCATCTAGTAACTGGTTATAAGTTTGATCTTATCGATGGGCAAGTTAGAACTGTTTTGTTTGTTTCAATTTTGGCAATATTATGTGATGAATTGTCATTGTTGATACTTAACTGTTGTGGATTTGTTAAAATTGGGTGGAATGGGCAGTTTCCGCTTGTAGGTAGATTTTATTTGTTTGGAAATAGTGTTGAATGATTATATGAGTGTGAATTTGAGTCCAACTTGTGCAAGAAACGTATGCTTAAGTGAATTTTGCTAATAAAATTGTTGAAATTGAGAAATTATAATCGTTTGCATGTGGGTATGTTCATATTAGGCAAATATTGTTCTTGTTTGAATAGTGATTGGTGAGTGTTAGTAGATTAGTTGTATACATGTGCTAAAATGGCTCGTAAAAGTGTGATTGTGTGTTGCAAATGGTTGAAATCTTACATAGTTTGAATTTGGGAGGAAAGGTCCCTGGAAAATCATGAAGTGTTAGTCCACGATGGGCTTCACATACCGTGGTGCCAACCACGGGCCGTGAAACCACTCGTGGTCCACACTTAGCAAAGAAAGCACACACTAGCTAAGTTTACGAGGGTCATCACGTGCCGTGGTTCACTCCACGGACTGTGAAGCCCTCCGTGAACCACACCAATACACTTCCCTGCTGAACCAACATATTGTCTCCTGTTCACGATGGTCTCCACAGACCGTGGTGCCCACCACGGCCCGTGTGGACCTCAGTATAATATATATATATATATATTCTTTACAGTTAATTCAGTTTTTCATTTTGATTACGTGGCCCTTCCCAATGATAGATTGAGTGAAGGCATTCTTAAGGCAAGGCGTCACGTTATAGTTACACAGGGGAAGTCTGAGTACCCGTTAGTGTGTCATTTTACTAGTTTTGATTATTAATCGGTTTTGGTTTTTTCAGGTATCATGGTGCCACGTAGAAAGACTGCACAGCTACACACCTCACCACCTCTCTCACCAACTTAGAGTGATAATGTGGCAGATTCTAGTAGCTCGGAGGTTCAAGTCAACACCACAATTGAAGAGCACTCCCCTTGAGATACTAGATCACGAAAAGCGAGGGCCATTCTTCAGGACACTCCTTCCAGTTTGAAGAGGAAGGTAGTGGATCCGGGAGTGGTGAGGCATCTGGTAGCGGTGAGCAATGTGGTAGTGGCTCAGGTAGCAATGAAAAGTCTGTTAGCGGCTCTTAGGAGAATGTAGTTGCACCTCCACCTGAAGTGGGAACAGAAGCTGAAACAGGGGCATAGGAAGACGTAGATGCCCAGGAAGAAGATGAGGAAGCCAACAGCGAAGCTGCGAGGATTCAATTTGTCCACCTATATGAATCTGACCCAGTGGTGAGACAACAACTAATTGACTGTTATCGCTCTATGTGTACTGTGCGCAGGTCTGAGGAGTTCTTCAACAATGGGATCGTGTCCAAGATAGGTGGCTTTAGTAATCGGCCAGTCATACCTGAGGCTAGAGTAGTGGCATCGGATATCTAAGCATTTCCAGAAATCTACAGACTATTCCAGATGCATAAATTCAGATGGATTACCAACTCTCCTGGGGAGTTATCTCGACATATTACCCGTGAATTCTATGCTTCCTATGTAGCTGCAATGATGAACTTTGTTGCCGACACTAAAACTATAAATAGGGGGAAGAGAGCGTTCGCAAGCACATGGGGACCACTCAACTCTGTAGTAGTGAGAGGCAAATCAGTAGACATCTCTGAAGCCACGATCAACAGTATGCTACATGGTCCAGAGTACACAGCACCAGCTTCAGTTGGCCTTTTTGAAGGTAAACATCATGCTGTGACGAGTGAGATTGAGATGGAGGTTCCGAGTTCGAGAGAGCGGGTCATGTGGTGGATTGATGGGTTGATTGCTTCAGAGGGTGAGAATGCAGCATGGGTAGCAGGGACACAGATGTAGATTACCAAAGCATCACTGTCATTCCCGGCTAAGGTTTGGTGGGCTGTTGTTCGTGCATAGTTGCGGCCTACAGCAATGACAATACATTGTCACCGTCCCTCGCATCATTGGTTGCTTTCCTCATGGCTGGTTACCCAGTCAATGTAGGTCGTATCATCGCCACAGAAATGCAGGACAGAGCACTGAATGAGAGAGTCGGGTTGCCATTTCCCTGTCTGATAGGGAAACTGTGCCGGCAAGCAAATAGTCCTCCAAATAAGCTAGTCGACAGATGTATTGAGGCGCACAAGATCACTGCAGCATCTAAAATCAAGGATGTTGGAAATCATCTCTTTGGTGCCAAATCTGCACTGGTGGGACCATTAGCAGTCGTACCCCATGTACCAATCGACATTCCACATGCTGATAAAGGTCTGGAACAGGGTGAATCATCACACCCATCTACAGGGGTACCACCACCACCAGCTTCAGCCTCACAGGCTACAGGAACTTTTGTCACTATTCCTACCTCACTGTTTGAGAGATTGGTTGCAGATGAGAGGCAAACCCGGGCCATTGTCGACCAGATTGTGCCCAAACTACCTCATGTGGTTCAGCGTGATGTGTTAACCGCAGAGAAGCGGCTGAAAGATGAGATGTGGATAGAATTGGTAGTACTTAAAGATAGGATGGACAGTCCTGAGGTCCATGTGCAGAATCAGTTGCAAGTTGTCGGCTCGGTGAACGCAGAGGAGTGGAAGACACGGTTGGCTGAGATTAAAGCTGAGATAGCGAAACTGGCTGAGAATCCAATCAATGTGCCTCCTCCAGTTGTACCAGAGTCTTTGATGAGTTTTTTTAGTGAGCCTCCTCCCACTCAGGTCTTTGACGATTTCTGGGGTGAACTGCCCAAAAGAAAATCCGGCAAGAGAAAACAAAAGCCCGATGAGTCTGATGAAGAGCAGCCGAAAAACCTCTCTAAGGAGGAAAAGAAACAACACAAGAAAGCACGCAAGGAGTCGAGGAAAAAGGCTAGAGAAGAAGCAGCACTTGAGCAGCAGAGGAGAGATACATTGTTGGCTGGTGCTTCTGGCAGTGTCATACCACCTCCTAGTACTACTGGTACTATTGACCCAGTGCAAGTTACTGACAGTGCACCCATTGATAAGGGTGCCGACACTGCTCCAATGACCGGTGCCTAGTGCGCCCTAGGTATGACCCCTCGTCAATGCCCTGTACTGTTTTTCTCTATTGAATTTAAGGGCAAAGTCTTTTTGTTTGGGGAGGGGTGGTGAGAAACCTGCGTGTATGAGGGTTGACTCTGTGCTGTGATTGTCGGTGTTGTGTTTTGAAATTTTTGTGAAGTTTTTGTGTGTTGAGATGTGCAGTATCCCAGATTGAGTTTGTTTTTGTATAAAATACCAACAAATATGGACTTCTTACCTGATCGTTTGATTGTTAGGCTCTTTATATGACATCCTAGGTACTTATGGGTTGAACATTGCTAACCTGAAACATAAATTGGTTAACTGAGAAACTAGAAAATGTAGTCATGTGTCATGTGTGTGTAAGGTTTGCTTGAAGTCTAACACTAGGTGCAGAAACCAGAACATGCCTGAGTAGTCTTGCTAGAATCTGAGAATAACTGGATAGGAAATGATCAGTAGGCCATTTTCGCTAAGCCCACTAAAAGCCAAACATAAACCACCAAATAAAAAGCATGACCCTTGAACCCGATTTGAGCCTTGAAACTAATTTTGTTCTTACCCACTTGATATCATATCCTTGGGTCTCCGAAGATACGATGCCACAGCTCAAGAAAAAAGCCTAAGTTGAGGGTGATTACAACCTTAGCAGAAGTATAAAAAGAAGGTTCACTCAGTCAGCTTGAATGCACAAAGTCTAAAGAAATCTCTTGAACAGGAGAAATGTGAAATAAAAAAAATAGGGTGAAAAAATAAAGAAAAGAAAATAATAGATGTTGGGATGTACTGAAATGAAAAAGGAGGGAATCGCTTAGAAAAGTTGTGCGAATGAAACTATGGAGAACCAAGGTATTGGTCATTCACAAAACCAAAAATTCCATTCCCTAGCCTGAGCCTATGTTACAAGCCAATAAAGTCCTACAGTGATCCTATTCCAGTTGTTTGAAAGGTAGAGCGTAGAAAGCAAGGGCAAGCCTATGGTCTTTTGTCTTAGTGTTAGAAGTTCTTTGGGAGTGTGAGCGTAGAACTTAGTCCCAATTATCATGTGTGAAGGACTTATTTGGTGTGAGGACACTATGATTACATTTGATAGTTAAATTGTGTTGGCTGATAGTACATAAGCATGGTCGACTGTCAGTAATGGGATGTCATAGATTGACCCTTGCATGTTAGATAGATGGTTTTGGATACAAATTGTGGTTGACATGGCTGTTGCATGCTCGTATTGTATTTTGGGGGTTTGAGTGTCAAATGTCTTGTTTTCTCATCACTTGAGGACAAAAAATGGTTCTAAGATGAGGGTGTTGATGTGCCGTGAAATCTTGGCACATTTGATGCTCAAAACTAAGAATTAACGCTAGAATAGAGTGTATTTTTGTAAGATTTGATGTGTTTGTTGAATGTCTAAATAGGTTCTCACTGGCATAAAGAAAAGTTGAAAAAGAAGCAAAAAAAAGGAATGAACTGAAGGAAAGACCACAGGGCCAGCACGGGCCGTGGTCATCATGATGGGCCTTCATAATGCCCGTGGTGAAAAAGCAGTAAGCCTGGAATCTTGAGGCTGATAACCAAATTCTAAGTGAAGACCACGGAGGCCCAGACGGACCGTTGTCCTCATGACGGATCGTGAAGCTGCTCGTGGAGATGAACCAGTGGGAAGCCCTCGAGGAGTCACATTATGGTTTGGCCAAGTAAAGACCACGGACACCAAGACGGGCTGTGGTCATCATAACGGGTCGTGATGTAGTTCGTGGTGGAGTTCCAGAGGACATGCCTTGAAGAGTCACACTGAGGGTTGGCCAAGTAAGGACCACGGACACCAATATAGGTCGTGGTCATCATAATGGATCGTGATGTAGTACGTGGTGGAGTTCCATTGGACATGCCTTGAAGAGTCATACTGAGGGTTGGCCAAGTAAAGACCACGGACACCCAGACGAACCGTAAATCTCATGACGGACCGTCAGGTCGTCCGTGAAGCTGCCTGACATTTCAGTCCTACTTCGAGTAGGATTCTTTTTAGACTGACTATTTCAATTAATTAGGCTGTAATTTGGAATTATCGTTTCATATCTGGAACGAGCGACTACTTTCTAAATATTCTCTACTTTGGTTTTTGATCGATTAACATTGAATCGAGAATTAAAGTTTGCTTTGGTTTTGAATATCACTTGTTCTTTGAATCTACAAATCGTTGTAAGTGATTTCTCTTAATGCAGTCATTACTTATCTTTGCTTGTTTGATTATAAGCATGAGTGGCTAAACACCACAACTAGGGTTGTGGGAACTATGACTGAAATCCAAGTGTGGAATCGTTAAACGAGCGAAATATGATTCATATTTGCAATATACAATTCAACTTTCATTATTCATTTGTTCTAATGAGTGCACGCATTAGAATGTGCCTGTATCTGTCAATTGTTCAAGAGAAAATCAATAGTCAGGAAAAAGTTGAGTTGAACTGTTGAATTGGAGTGAAAGTTTGAGTTCGAGAGAAGAGAACTTTGACACTAAACTCTGCGAGGGTAAAATCGAATAACACTCTAAGACTGAGAGGATTTGAGTGAAAAGTTATCTAACAAGATTGAGAAGTGTTAGATACACTTAACTCGCCTGTATTTTGCAAAGAATGAATAACCTGAAACTCGTTCATGAATAAACACTATATGTAACGTCATGGGAAACACAACCCTGGTTTCATTCATTTATCAATACAACCTTAAAATCAAGACTCTGTTAATTGTTAATCTGGATACTTTAACAACATTGGTTACCTGAACCTCACAACTAAACCCATTTTACATTTCAAAATTACTTTCTCTAGGAAATAATAACAACATGTGAATAAACGCGACAGTAAAACTATTTCTGTAAAGAAATTCTCTATGGGATCGACCTCAACTCACGTTGAGTTCTATAAATTGACTTCGACCGTTTATACTTCTTAATTAAAGTGTAAGTTTGGACGTATCAGTAGAGGAGCAATATCTTGGAAATCATCCAAACAAACATGTATAGCTCGCTCTACAATAGAGTCTAAATTCATCGCCTTAGACAAGGCAGGTAAAGAAGCTGAATGGCTCCAAAATTTCTTAGAAGATATTCCGTTTTGGCCCAAACCAATGGCCCCTATATGCATACATTGTGATAGTCAAGCTGCAATAGGAAGGGCTGGAAGTGTTATGTATAACGCCAAGTCTCGTCACATACGACAGAGACACAACTCTGTTAGATAACTACTCTCTAGTGGAATTATCATGATTGACTATGTAAAGTCAAAAAATAATGTATCGGATCCACTTACAAAAGGCCTAACTAGAGAGGGAGTTGAGAGATCATCGATGGAAATGGGACTATGGCCGAGAACAAGTCATCTTGGTGGTAACTCTACCTAAAAGACTGGAGATCCCAAGATCTAGGTTCAAGGAGATCAAACAAAGTCATAGATGACGGTTCAACATTGTCAAAAATTATTTTATGGTCCATTCTCATGATGAGACAATGTTCAGTAACCAGGATAAAGGCATTAAGACTTTTTAGTGGTTTCTAAGTTTGATACAGGGTATATTAAATAGTGTATCTACGGGATAACACATTAGAAACCACCTATGTAAGTGTGAAGTGTAAGTCACTTCAAGGACAATCCGGTAAGGCTAGTTCTCTAAGCACTTATTAACCAAGACGTGTTCATGGCTGAAACAAACAAAACAATGAGAACCAAAAACATTTCAAGGGTTGATTGTGTGACTTATGTTGTCTAGGTATACACCAAATCTCGACGGTTCAAAGATATCAAATCTATCAATTGACCGAGTATATCCGATATATATTCACTACGGAAAGTTCAAAGGAAAACCTACTTATCCAGATGCAATTAATCCTTACTTACTAGACACACAAGTTTTTCATGCATATGTTTTAACATTAGTCATTCCCCATTCATGTGGGGGATTGTTGGATTTTAGCAAGGTATGAATGGAAAATAAGAATGAATGAGAAATTGAGAAATGTGGGGGAACCAATTTGGAGGGAAAATGAAAAGTCATTTCAAATGGAAAGTTTTTGAAAATGAAAAGTCACTTCTCCCATATTGGTAGAAGACAGGAAAAGTGTTGTACTTATATTAGGAAATATTTCCTTTAGCTCTTTAAGAGTTATGTAGAAGGTGCCCCCTCGTGCCGTCGTCGTCGCTCGCTCGGCCTTGGCTTCGGCTTTGGCAAATGATTGATTGATACTTTTTTGGAAAAAATTATTTAATCAATCTCATTAATTAATTTTCTTTTTCTTAAAAATTAATTCATAATGTTAATTAAGTAATTAACATAATTAATTTCGCGCAACGGAATTGTTTGAAAATTCGTGTAACGGTAAAGTCGTTCAGAAGGGACATGTTCCTTCCGAACAGACACTTCTTTTCCCAAAAGATACAAACGTTCCGGAAAGACATGTCTTAATAAATGCGTTCACACTCTTGTCCGAACAGACGCTTTCCTTGCTGCAGGTGGCTATAAATAGAGAGATTTCTCTCATTTTTCACACACTGAAAATTTTCTCTCTTCTGCATACATTTTCTTACAAATCAAATTGTTGATCAACTGAGTATGTATGTGCTCTCGTTGTTGTTTTGGAGTTCACTGAAATTATTGAAGTTTCAGGTACCGTTACTTCTCTAATAGTTAATCTATTTTATCTTGGAAGGAATTAATCTACAACCTCAGGTACTTGAGAGGATTAAATTTCTTAAGGATACACAGTGGGTTCTGTGGACTCGAATTATTTATTTTCTGTCTATTTCATCTTTTTTCATTTTTGTTTTTTCCTAACCTGAATATAGGAGATAACATTCTCAGCATTATAATGTTAGTGAATGTATCATGGTCATTGTGAATGATATTGATTACCTCTAAGGAATCCATATCAATGTGTAACTTAGGAGCTTTCAAAAAAAATTACTAATTTTAGCCCAAACAATAGGGCTTTTAGTTCTGCCCATAAGGCATTTTATATATATATACTTATTCTTGCGGAGAATCCTGTAATCCAGTTGCCCATGCTATCTATGACTACTCTCCCCCTGCCTCACCCTTCTTACTATCATAGTTATATGACCCATCATTATCTAGCTTGAGGCCTAGTTCAGGTGGTCGCCAGTTGAAGTTCCTATAGTCTGATTATTCCTTGATGGCGGGATATGTCGAGGTAGTATTGAAATTACTATCTGTGTACAGGTTCCATATTGGTTTGTCTATTGGTTCTGGGATATTGTTTGGAATATAAATTCTTTTAATTTCCTGGAGGGTTTCCCTAGGTAGGATGTCGACTAAGGTCTCTATATCCCATGATTCATTCTCTATAATATTATTGACCACTCTATCTAGTTCGTTTCGTTGTAGGGAGCTATTAAAATTTGTTCTCAAGGGTTGTGCATTAGGGATTCAAGAATTTGTCTAGAGGTTTATCTGTCTACCATCTCATGCACTCCTGTGAAGGTTTAGTCTGCATTCCTTCCATCCTAAATTGATATTGCACTATGGTATTTTCTTTGGTTTGTTTCTTTAATGAGGCTTGTTGATCGCGTGCAAATATCTAGGATTGTTGGGTTTTTAAACATCATCCAGGCAAGTCTCACTAGGAGAGCCATGTTTTTTAGGGTGCACTTCTGGACACCAAAACCTCCTCTCTCTTTTTCCTCTGTTATTATGTTCCAACCAATTAGGTGTAGCTTGTTTTTAATGTATGTGGTACCTCATATAAAATTCCTTTGTTTTCAATGTATGTGGTACCCTATATGAAATTTTTTTGTTTTTAATGTCTTTGGTACCCCGTAGATGAAATGGAGACTCACTTTTGAAGTTTTGTGATAAAAGATACCATTAAAACTTAAAGATAAGTTTGACGGAGTAGTGGTTAGGCTGATTTTGTTGTATGGGGTGAAGTGTTAGCTAGTTAACAACTCTCATGTCCAGAAGATCAGAATATTGAGGTGGATGTATAGACATACAAGAAGAGATAAATTAGGAATGATGATATCTGAGATAGGGTGAGATTGACCTTGTAGTGGACAACATCAAGGAAGTGAGACTAAGATGGTTTGGACATGTAAAGTGGAGATTTGTTGATGGTTGTGAAGAAATGTGAGAGGTTGGAAGGGGATGCTTAAAGAAGGGTGAGGTGTGCATGAGAGATATCGTGGAGATGTGATTAGATGAGACATTACACAACTTCAACTACGAGGACATGCATTAGCTAAGAGGATATGAGATCGTTAAAATTAGGATAGAAGGTTAATAGGTAGTGAAGTGTTATCTCTCTCTCCTAAAGGGTAGTCTTGGTGGATATAGCATTTAGTATTATTCTCGTAATTTCTTGTTCTTTGATTACTACTATTACTTGTCGTTCGTGTGCTTCGTTTATCATATTATTCTGATCTTTATGATATGTTTCACTTTCTCTATTATTTGTTATGTCTTATTTTACCTCGGTATTGTTATTTTTCAAACTTTCTTGTTATGTGTGTTACTTGAGCAGAGGGTATTTCAAAAATAGTCTCATATCTCCACGAAGTAGAAGTAAGATTTGCATACACTTTATCCACTTCAAACTCCATATATGAAATACACTGATTATATTGTTGTTATTGTTATTTTAAATTAATTAACATATGTGGCAAATTATAATAGGCCACACGACTATTTAAAATTGAAAAAGTCATCAAGTTAAAGATCGTTAGTTTGAAGGGTAGTACTCTTGAGCCAAAAAGATAAGTAGGCATGTTTCTAGACCAAAAGGAAATTTATGTATAGTTTTATGTAGGTATTAGTTATGCAAGATTTAGTTATTAATGTATTAGTTATTTCTATGAGAAAATTTATGTATTATTTTACGTAGGATTTAGTTATTCATGTATTAGTTGTTTCATCTTGCATAAAATAATATAGAGAAAACACATAAAAATCCCCCTGAACTTGGCATGACAACTTACTGTAGTACTTTAACTTTACATATAATTATTTACCCCCCTAATCTCATTTGAACTGAATTTAATATCACGATAAGATTATAATACCAGTCTCACAGTGCCAAGTGCATCTCACAAGTGTCATGTCATCAACACATCAGTGCCACCTTGAAAATTATTTAAATTTAATTTTTTAGTTCTTCTTTTATTTCTTTTTATTTATTAACAATTTTAGAAAGAAAAAAATTAGAAAAAAATGAGATTAATCTAACATTAAAAAAAATTTAAGTTCATCACCATTAATATCAACACTGCCATAAATAGTGATTTTGAAGCAACAATCTTCTCTTTTCAATTTTCAAAATTAGTGATATCAATTTTGATTCAGATCTTGAAAAAAAGAAGACCCTCTTCTTAAAATCGAAATGGGTATGAGTGAAAGATCAGAAGTAAAGAAAAAAATGGTGGGGGGTTCGACGACGAAGGAGAAAAAGGTGAGTAAGATGGTGGTTGAAGGCATGGAAGTTTGGAGCAGGAGAAAGAAGGTGGGGGTGTGGGGTTCGTAGAACAAGAAATGGGGTGGGGAGTTTCGAAGAAGAACAAAAGGGGGGGGGGGGGTGTTTCGAATAACAAGGATGAGGTGGTGCAATGGTGGCTGAAGGCGACATGGGGTGGTGGGGTGTGGGGAAGAAGAAAGGGTGGGGTTGCTAGTAGCTATGGGTGGGGTGGTGGGTGTGAGGAAGATGAAGAATGAAAAATAATTGGCTGAAAAGAAAAATTATGTCAATAAGCGCTTTTACTTTTTTAACTTGTCACGTCAGCGATTTAGGTCTATTTAAATTCACTTGATATGAGATTAGGGGGGGTAAAGAATGACGTGTAAAGTTAAAGTGCTAAAGTGAGTTGTCCTGCCAAGTTCAAGAGGGTGTTTATACATATATATAATTAGTTATACAAGTTTCTAAATTACAAATCAAATATAATATTAATTTTATATCTAAATAATTTTTTATCTTCTAATCAACTACCAAACATATATTACTTATGCTGAATTTGATCCATACTACTTGGTTATATCAACACAAGAATTTAAATATTCAGCATTAATATTTACAGTCACCTGAACTACTATTCGTTGTTTTAGCACGGTCGTCATTTAAAAAAAACATATCAAGAATAAGAAGCATTTAGTGAGCAACATAAGAGCATTATTCATCAATTATCCTAAAGAATAATATGGAACGGAGGGAGTAATACAAATATTAGAAGAATTCTATAAATTTCAGGATTTTCACTCACCTAACCGATGATGATTCCTTATATTGTGCAACTAACCCTACAAAAAATTGGGAAAGAAATCAATCTTAGAAGAGACCTAACATGATCAAACTTTTAATATTTACTCATTTTGAAAAATATTTTTTATGAGGAGTATTTTTTTTTAAAAAGAAAAAAATATATTTAGAGAATAATATTTTCTATTTGAGTTATCAATTGAAAATGCATTTTATATCAATGTTAGAGTAGAATTTGTGCTTGGCTATGATTCAAAAACTGATTTTGAAAAAAAGTACTACTAAAGAACCACCTTCTTTTTTGTTAGTATTCAAAAATACTATATATATTTTTTTTCAAGAAGCTTGATCAAATATCTTGTTTTTTAAAAATAATTATTTATTATTATTAAAAGAAAAAGACACGTTTGGCACAAACAAACTACCTTTAATTTGTCCTTTAAACATAATCCAGCTACCTACTCTTTGAGTAACAATGTAGAAAGTCATAGCCCATGTTATTTAGGTCAAGATTCTTGGTGAGCACCAATAAAATGACTAAGCAACTAGCAAATTGACCAAGTCAGGCTCTTTTTTTTTTCTTTTTTTTGTCATCATGATTCACTATATTTTATACTCACTTCCATTATTGGCTCTTCATTCTTAACCTGTTGTAAAATATAAAACTCTATGTCACAAACATCAACCACTTTAGTACTATATCATTTAAACAAATCAAAAACTCATCTACCGACAATACCATAAAAACTAATAGATAAATTAGGATTAAATGTGCTCCTCCACCTTATCCGTTCAAATAAAACAACCTATAATAATCATCGATAATAGAAATAGAAATGAAGTATTAATCCTGGCCAACTCGATCTTGAGATGCCTCTTACACTTCAACACAAATACACAAAGTAGGTGTCCGGATGCTTCTCTTGTTCGAATTATCAGATAATTAAAATAGTTCATGACTTGTAATAAACATCAAAATTAATAAGTATATATATATATATATATATTATACTAAATAAACATGTATCCTTATTCTTACACCTCAAGACAAAAGACACAATTTATACATTTCATTTACAAAAATCTCAAGAAATATCTATGAGACGATATTATTAGCTAGGAACTTGGTATAAGAGAGGAGAGCTCAATTATCCTTGTCTTTGACCATTTGTTTAGCAGCTCCATTTTTTCTCTTCTCCAAATGCAATTTGACATAGTAGTTAAGGAACAAGAAGAGAATAGCACCATTGAGTACTGAATTGAGAACCCAAGCACCAATTCCATTACATCCACCTCTTAAGAAATGCAGCAAAAGTACTCCAATATGACAAATTACATTACAACTCAACAACACAATTTGACAGTGATTCACAAAATGAAAACACTTACTGGGTAATCCAACAGCAGTCCAAAATCTGTAACCATAAACCACTGAGTAAATTGATGTTGTCAAAATTATAGCAAGAACTTGAAACGATTGTGAGAATTCAAGCCATAAAAATGACATGAAAATTAGAATTGAGTGATTGAATAGCTGATAGAAGGAGAGTTTACGGCGACGTATGATGGTGAAAAACGTACGCAAAGTGTGAAGGAATCGAGATAGGTAGAAAATGTATGACCAGAAAAAAACCCGACCCGATGGACGAGTACCTATAGGGAAACAGAGCAGCCATTGAAACGGCGTCGTTTTGTACCTGCGCCAGAACCAACGGGTATCACGGATCTCTGCCGCCGCGGACAGGAGGATTCCGGCGAATATAGTAAACGAGATCAACGCCATGGAAAGAGAGTGAACGGCAGGGATCGGACCGAGAGGAAGAGGACGACGGTGACGGAAGACGACGAGGAGGAACAGATGGAGGAAAACTGATAAAATAATGTAGGCCGATATCGATATGAACAGGAAAACCCACGTGTTACCCCATGATTGGCTATCCGTCCATCGGAATCCGACGATTGAAGGATGTTCAGAGAGGTAATAACGTAGGGTTTGAATCATCGTAGTTTCAGTCATATGGAGAAAAAAACTGATCTAACAACAAAATATCTTCTCTGCCAGGACCGTTGCCGGGGACGGAATTACGCCGGTGAAGATCAGTATTGTTTTGTAACTTTTGTTTGGTTATAATTAATAATTGAATTGAAAAGTTAGATGATGAGATAACAGATGATAGTGGGAAAAAAAGAGAAGGTCAAAATTGGAATAGCGGTGAATGAGCAAAACCCAAGAGCTTTCTGTACCTCTGCTCCTCTACCAAACTCCCTTATTTATATATGATATGAACCAGGGATACCATGTATTATTCTAACCTTCAAGACTAATAAGGACAAAATATAGGAATAATAACAAGGGGAATTTTTTTTATTATCGTATGTTGGGATGATGAAAATGGACGGTTTAAATAAAAAATAAATGGAGTAGTTTTATTTTTATTTTTTATTTTTTTTAAATATGTTAAATCAATAAGATATTTTTTATCGATTTTTCGTTTATCGCTTTGGTCCTTAACAGTTCGGTTTTCAGTTTAATCAATGGTTATAAAATAAATATATGACTTCTCTAACAAATTTGACACGACAAGACAATAATGTAACCTTACAAACGCTCATAAAATAAAAACAATAATGACTAACATGAAAAGAGCTATACAAATATAACACAAAGAAAAATTAAGAGAAATGAGGTTTTTTTTTTTTTTTTTGATGTTTTTTATAATGTGAAGTTGTGAATTTAAAGTCACTGTAAAGTGTGAATTGAAGGCTAAAGGGCAAAGACAGTAACTCGTAAGGTATTGAGATTAATATTTAATATTTATGTACATGTAAAAGAAGTAAATTACTACAGTCATAATGAGTTATCGATTTACCCAATAACCCAATATCAAAAATCAATATCTAACTGATAACTCGATAACTTTTTTTATATGTAAAATCATTAAAAATCGTCAACCCAATAAACCAATAGTAATAAACGAACAACACTTTTTCCAGTTCGATTTTGCACACCCCTACTTTTTATTTATTAGAAAGGTTGGTTTTAACTAAGGGTTGTGCAACGGTTGATTCGGTTTGATTTTTAAATTTATTAATTTGACTTATAGGACTATTGATTATGAGTTTGTAGATATGTTAAATCGTTATAGAACTATTAAGATATCGATTTATTGTTTGTTCATCATCAGCTCCACTATCGATTTAACAATTTTAATTTAATATTTAAAAACATTGAAAATTACTTAGAAATAAAGTAATTATAAATCAAAAAACAAAATCATGCACATGAGTTAAAAGATTGCATCTTTGCTTAAAGCAAATATTGACACCTTGTAGAATCATCGAGAGTTTGAAAAAGTCAGAAATAAAAGTATGAAACTAAATCTTAAGTCAATGATTTTACGCAACAAAAAAAATATCTTAAGCAAATTATGGTGTTCAAAACTTTTTAGCAAAATTAGCTTGCTTAAGAGGACTGTCTTCTCTATTTAGCTAAATTCAGACCTTACCAATAATTCCAAAAAGGACCTATTTTCTACAAATCATATCCTAAATTGAAATGACATTAAATATGATGGGGCCATTTAACTTTCCAAAGTTACCGCGTATCGACTCAACAATATATTTTCCATTTTCATTTGAATTTGGTGAAGGCAATTATTTATTCATATCCAGATTAATATTGAAGTGTGTATATTGTTACCCTACTCTAGTTAACTCCATATACTTTTATTTTCCCTTTGAATCTGATGAAGGATAGTACTTATTTATACTCAGGTATATATTAATGTGTGTAAATTAATTCTACTTAAGTAATTTAATGAGATAAACAATTTATAATACAATATTGCTAGATTATCTATACGATAGAATTTCTCTAAATTAATAAATTTTTTGAG